>JAQFZM010000844.1:0-23976 GCA_034695785.1 Galumna obvia | reverse complement strand
ATCGCTGACAATAAGTGTTCGACTGAATAAACCATAACAAACAAATACTTTTCCATATTTTCTATGCATTTCAAGAGACCACTCGTGATATGGAGTTGTGAACCGACGGATAGACTCCTTCAGAGTTAAACATTTGATCCCTTGTCTCGACCAGAATGTAAGCCATCGCCAGATATAACTAAAAATAAGATTTTAGTTATATTTATATTAAATCATAATTAAAATGATACTTACTAGGTAAAATATATTATAAATGCTGTTAACAATATAAGCCAGATCATTTTATATGCCTTTATTTTGTTTATTTCCAAAATATCTGTTAAATATTATTATTTTAAGTTATTATTAAAAGTTTTAAAAATATTATTCTTATAAAATATAATGAAATATATGAAACTAACCTTGGTTATATTTGACTCTCTTTGTTTGAGACACATAACTAACTAATGTGAGCAAAGGATGCTCTCCCGTTGAAAACTAAAAGTGAGAGTTGAAACATACTTGTTTTTCAACTATTAAAACTAGAGATCTTTTAGAGATCAAGGCCATTTAATTTGAACAAGTATTTGTCCAGAGAATAAAGTGAATGGGCCTTAGGTCTTCTTGGAATTATGTCATTCAATACTGAATAATAAGCAAAATTTATTTTTAAAACCAGTATTTTTTACTTAAAACGAATCACTGTTTATACCGATCGCACTTAAATTCAGGATTGAATGTTATAACAGAGAATTAACTAAAACAGGAAGTTCAAATTAATAAATGAACTAGCTAAATGTTAAAACTAAAACGGATGAATATATTTTAACTTTATTTGTGTTTTTTAATTCCAATATTTTTCCTCTTAGTTTCCAATGAAACTGAAATCAGACTAAAATTAAATAAAGAATTTAAATAAAGAATTCATTGAAATAAATTTAAAATATAGTCAAAAATATACACTTTATATAATTAGAATATGTTTTTTTAATATTAACTTGTATATGTTAATAATTAATGAATTGTAATCTTAATCACAATTAAAGGAATGCATAACTTGTTTTTGATGGCAAACCGCGATATTAAACATTTTAGTTATTTTATAAAATTATTCATAACTCTTGAAACAAATCTACAGTAAATTTCCCGAGTTGTTACCTTCCGTAATGTTGATAACTCCTTGGTGTTTATACTTATTCATAATTTGGCTGACCCGCAATATCTCATAATGTTAAAGCACTCCCGAGTAGTTTATTCCTCTGTTGTTTAAACTTCTAAGTTGAATATACATTTGATTACCTTTACTCAACATTTCATTCTCTACTGTTTATTAATGTTTACATATAATGCGAAAACTGTAAAAAAATTTATTTCATTGAAAAATAGTTTTAAGTTGTTTACAGATTTTTGTGCATCTCCCTAAACACCTGGGAGATTCTACTGTATTAAGAGTAAACTTTGAGATAAACCCATTTATTCAATGCTGACTACAAAATGCACTCAAACTTTCAAATAAATTATTGCTCGATCACTAAACCGGCTAAAGAGTGGGAAGAAATTATCAATTATTTAATTTTGTTACCAAGGGATATTTTCCAATATTCATATTGAATTATTAAATTAAACTGACTTAACTAGATACTTGTGCAACATTATTGACCTTTATTTCAATTGTGTCTAAAAATAGTATAAAATTCTGCCCACAAAATTTTGAATGTGCAAGCTCATAACTCAATTTAAAGAATACTATTTTAGCATGCTTAAAATTCAATTCGAAAGGAATCAATTTTATGATTTAATATAAACCTTCAATTCTAAGAGAAAATGGATTCTTAAGAGTATTTTCTTATTTCTTTATTTCAGTAAACAATTCATGAAAAACACAAAAACAGTTTTAGTATTTAATTTTCTTTTCAAACAAAAACTAAACGAAACCAATCATTACATCAAATACTTTATTGATAATACATTTCCTGAACAATATTTCCTGAAATTTTCAATAATAGTATTAATCAAAAGGAATTATGAAAGGCTTCCCAAATATTGAAAGATAATCTCATTTTATTTGAGAAAATAATTGTATTATTATTTGCATAATATTATTATTAATAATAGTATTTAATATAATTATTTTCAGAGCCAATCAAATGCACAACAATTTCAATCGGCTCCAGGAAGTGATTACGTGAGTATTTTACAGATTCCGGGCTTTACTTTCAAATAATTTAGATTTACGTTCAAAAAAAGTTAGTTCTGAGTCAGCACTCAATCGAGAAAAACGTTACAAAAATTACTTTAATTATAATTAATTATTATTACGACTAATACTTGTATTATCTTTAATTTAATAACAAATTATCGTAAATTAGAGACAAAAATATTTCAAACAAATCATTACTTTTAATAATTAATACTAACATTAATATCATTTATAGTCGCAATCAAATGGACAGTTTAATATATACCAGCACAGATCAATACCAAAGCAATCACAATCATCACAGTTATATAACTCACCCTCGGATACAGATGACGGACAATACCACGAATCACATCATAATTCTGGTCAGTCTTCTGGATCTCCCCATCGAGTGAGTCTCGAGGCAAATGTTGAGCATGGACAATATGAAAGTCCGGCCAGTAGTGGTGCCCAAAGCTATGGGGCACCACAACAATACAATAGTGGCTCCGACTATAGCTCTGAGGGACAGAATGACCCCAATAGTGGTCCACGTTTTGCTCCCTTTAGTTTTGAGCAAGCTATTTCACATCAATTTCAAGCCCAGGACGCCTTCCAGAACTCACCTCAATATCAAAGCACTGGAGGACAGTCATATCAGTCACAACCACAACAAACACAATCCTATCCTCAATCATATGAGTCACAGCCATCCCATCAAAGAGTGATAAGTTTGGCGAAACCCATTCAAAGCCAAACACAACTTCCATACAAAACACAAAAAGTTTATACTTTCGTCTAAACATTTAATCAGTTGAACACTCTGTTAATTCAGTGTTACCTTGATTATTTTTTTGATTATATTATTGATTATACTTTCACCACTCATATCACACATGTTTTGGCGAACTTTTAAAGGATTTAGTATTCAAAAAGTTAATTATTAACTATTAATACAATAAACTATTTTACACTAATTATAATGAATATGATTATGATCCCTATAATTCTGGCAAATTCCACTCACTCTAGTTTGAGCAAGGTGAACTTAAACATTATTATATCATATAAATAAATATGGGCTAAATTTTATATATAATTTTGCAAGTTTCACATTTTTGACCATTCATTCAATACATAGATAACTACTCAAACACACATATAATATAAGGTCGAAGGGTTTGTGATATTATTATTATTTTATTTTTTAGGTTTTCATTAAATTTTGTAGTTTTAGTGAAAATAGTGATAAATATTAGATACAATGAGTAAATCAATAAGATTTAACCTATCACTATTCATTCTATATTTATCTTGTAACCAAAACATTCCTTTAAAAATATGTATCTTTAAATGTATCTTTCACAAACATTTTATATACAAATGAAGCTAGTTAAAATTCAAATTTCAACATAATTTTTACATATTTTTCGAATCATTTAAAAACAAAAGAAATATTTCCTCAAAAAAAATAGTGATAATAATTTAATCAAAATTTAAAAAAAAATTATAAATTAGTTTTGAGTAAAAAAAAATTGTTTATAATTCGGGTGTAAATAGTGTTAAATGAGTGCAAAATTTTTCCCATTTTATAGATTATTAACACAAAACCACAACAAATGTCATTAACATTACTTATACTCAAATTTCATGAAAAAAACTGTTGTTATCAAAGAACAGTTCATCGCACCGTTCGGTAACATATGGCAAATGTGACACAATTTGACAATTATTTCCACTTCAATCACTTTATTAATGAAATTAAGAGAAAAAACTGTTCCTAATCTCAATCTTTGTCGACATTAATGACTGGGATTAACAGCTATTCGATGTAAACACACTTTTCCTACAAATTATGATAAATAAAACAATTGTCGAAAACACACTTTCCATTTGACTTAACATTTGATAACATAAATGTTTATTATTTAATGACCGAATAGTAGGAGAGGTATCACTGATAGCCTATAAGTTATAGGGTATAACTAATACCCCATAACTTTTATTAATTGCAACAAATTATATATTTCGAGAATTTTTATTTTGAAATATTTGTTGCAATTAAATCAAGCAATAAATCAAATTAATCGAAAGTTTCAAGGTCTATTTAGGAGTGACCAGGTATATCTAAGATTAAATTTTATTTCACCCCCGACTACAAACTTTTTGTTTATAAATTGTGCATGATAAACTTTTTAAGATATTAATAAACATATTTTAAAAATTATGTTTAATATGATTAATGCCTTAAAATATAAATAGTTTTTAAATTAAAATAAAAAACAGAGCAAAACAACTAAAATAATATTCAATTATAATATTATCTAAAAAGGAGTCATTTTTCACTTATCCTTATTTATTATATTATTCTAAACGATATGTTAATAAGACGTCAATTTCAGTAAATATATATTAACCAAATTAATTATTCTGAATCATTTAATACAATATTTTAAGGGGAAAAAAGTAAAAGAATAACAATATAATAGCCAAGAGTGTCATTTGACAATAGAGTCAAAACAGAATAAAGATTTGATGGAATTTTTAGTTCTTTTGTATTTTGAGTTAAAAACAAAAGTAATGGTTTTTAAAGCTTATAAACTTTAAAAGAACATATATTTTAATAACTTTTGTGATGCCTCTGGAAATAGGCTTTCAATGAAAATGATTTTTACAGAAAAAAGTCATTAAAACATAAATTCAAAAAAAGTCTAATTTTGTTGCACACCTGCCCTCAAGTGAACCTTGGACACCCCAGACAAACCAAAGATTGTCATAAACCTTAGTATTATAATTAATTTTCACCTTGACTATATTTCAAGATTTAAAAAACCTTAATTGACAATTAAATAATCAAACAAAAAAAACATTCATTAAAAGGAAGAGCGGATAAAAAGTTGAGTATAACTTCTTGTGGAAAGATTCCATCGATTATCGGTCCAACACTTCGCACAACATTTGGGATAAAATTTTTAAAAAACAAATAAAATATTCTAAAAGAAATTCAAAATAAAAAAATAGCCAAAAGACTAATCAAATGTATTTTAGATGTTTTGGGTGAAACGATAAGAGCTCTGATAGCAATAAATACATTTTTATTCGAGTCATTTAGATTACACTCAATTTAAGTTTTATGTTTCGTTTTCCCACCAAAAACAGAGATGTGCAAGATGGTAGATAATGTTTTTTATTGTTCTTGTTGAAAAGTCTTTGAATTATTTGAAAATTGCTAAATGATCATGCATAATTCTATAATAACTCTAAGATATACTAAAATTTCTTATAAATGATTAAATATTAAATTAGTAAACTAAATTGTTCTTGCACATCTGCTAGCCATTATCAATAAAGATTCCAAGGCCAATTAATCTTTTATACAAGAAACTATTTTTTTGCTACATCATGACAATTCTAGGTATAATCTAAACCTGTTTTTAAGGCTAAACTATCCAAAAACTATTTATGTTTTGCCACTTATTTTAATATATTTTTTAATTAATTATCCGAATTACAAGTAATGAGAATTTTATCTCTTTTTGAACAAAATTAGGTTAAAAAAGTGAAAAACATTAAGAGATTATTTTTTAGAATTTTCTAAATTCTTGATAAGTGGGAAAACTCTGGGAAAAATCGTGTGTTCAGAACATCATATGTTGTCGAGAGGTGTTGTCAACCGAATATATATTCTGAGACAAACATTTATCTTAAGTCATAAAATTTTGTATAACTGTTCGACAAACATCTTATTGAGACAAAAGGCCCTGAGCTCAGGGGTCAGTCAGTGAATTTTGGAAAGCATTAATCTTTGTTTGGGGCACAGCATCCCTATTGTGCTTCAATTGAAAGTGTTTTAATAGCTGTCAAACCTTTGGACTTTCAAATCAATCTGAAGTTATATTTGATTTTACGATCACTGATTAGTTTACATAAAAATCGCTGTCAACTGATTCGTGCGTTTGTTTAACTCTCAAGAGTCCAGACCTTGAATTAGTATCGACTATACCGTCCCAGAATGCCTTCCCCTCAGTGTTAGTATAGATTCTGTGTTAGTTATTAACCAAAATATTCTAAAAATAATAAATAATTGAATAATTATTTTTGTTTCTCAAAGTTCTCATTTATATTCATTTATTCTCTTTATTTAAATAATTGTTTAAATTCTCAAAAATTCTTAATTTTCTAAACATTTCTATGAATTTATTCTAATTTTTGATATAATTCTGTGCCCAAACATTTTCAGCCAAACTTTTTGAAGCTAATTGTAATCAAGTGATGGAAACAATAGCTGTTGTCGGCGGAGGACTGGTATGTGTTTATATAATTACTATTTTTTGTTAATTATTTTCTCAAATAATTCCATTAATTGATTTTAAAGTCATTTTAGCGTTAATTTCAAAAAGTAATCAATTTTGCGAACAGTAAATGATTTTAACTAAAAATTTACAGTTTAGATATTATTCTGTGCTCATCAAAGCAAACAAACTCATCCATTGAGTTACATTACTCCCACTTTTAATACATTAATTTCATGTTTTATTTATTCTTAATTAATGTGTTTATTAACAATTTTTGTATGAAATCCTGCGTTTAATCTAATATTTGTGTTGTTTTGTAGTGGAAATAAAAATATATTATCTGTTATTTGATATCAATTTTTCAAATAAACAAAGTTCAGGGTAATAGACAACAGAATATGTGTCACATAAACATGATAAGTTTAATATTTCAATGGGATAGGCTAGCTTCAATATAAAAAATTGAATTTCTAATAAATAGTTCATTTATTGATTCAATTTATATTGTAATTAATTGACTTATATTTAAAGGTTTACCACAAACTATTAATTAATGATTAACTCATTATTAACACTCAATAAATTAATACGAAGAAAATGAGATTAAATTGTCCAAGATCCATAAATCAATTTCTCTTATAAACCATTTTTTTCTATTTAATCTTGGTGATAAATATACAAACCATTTGCATATTAATAAAATGGTTTTTTTTAATGTTTACCACATTTTTAGGAATATTCACACAAATCTTCTCTTATTTAAATAAGAATTATAAGTTATGAGTCATAACTTATGAGTCATAAGTTATGACCATTTCATGATAATTACCTTGCTTAGTTTATATAGCTTTACTTTACTTAAAAATATTCAGAGTTAAGAACTATTTATTACAATTACTGAATAAATAAATGAGTAAGCAATATAATAATTAAATTTTATCTAATAATTACTAAAGATCTTATACTTAAGACTTGTTTGTCATCTTTTGATTCAATTCCTATTTAATTTAAATTCTATCTTTAGTGCAGG
The DNA here is from genome assembly GCA_034695785.1 of Galumna obvia. NCBI lineage: Eukaryota > Metazoa > Arthropoda > Arachnida > Sarcoptiformes > Galumnidae > Galumna > Galumna obvia. The sequence continues at coordinate 16,493 of JAQFZM010000844.1, read as the reverse complement.
TAATGATCAAGTTTTTTTTCCAAAAAAATAATGCCTAAAAATTAATTTCATATATTTATTTATTTAACCTTGCTTAAGTATAAGTTAAGTTAGGTTTCAGAATAACTTCAAATGTATTCATCAAAATTCTGTAATAAATAAAATTCAATTGCATTCAAAAATCTTTGAAAAATATTTAAATAGATTAAAGACGTAATGGCATAAAAGACCAGGGATCCGCAAGGGGGGGTCATGCCCGGCACTCCCCCTAGCCCATGAAAATATTTTAACACAAAAATGCAATAAAAAGCTGACCCCCCTCTTAATTTTATTATTTATTGATCTAGCTCTAATTTGATATTTTTCCCGAATTCTAGACTTAAAATAGTTTAAGATTTTAAATAAAATTTATTTTTATTAAGTTATGATTTTGAATTATTTTCTAAGACTGTAAACTAAACCTCATATACCTTGCCTATCCCTGATAAAAGACCTAACTAATTTAATAAAATTTCACTTAAAATTTCATTAAATATTACTTAAAAATGTTGTGAAATACAACTGAAACTCATTGAAGCAAAAACTTACGAAAATTCTTTTATGATTTAAGTTTTGGATTTAAAAATAAATTCAAATGAGAATTACAAACAAAACTCTACTAAAACTTATCTAATCTATTAAAGTGTAAGAATTGAATAATTAAATCTCAAACTATTATTTATTTGCTTTTATTTGTTAATCAAATAAAGCTTTGAATTAATTGCTATCAAAAAAGAGATGAATAATGAAATTTATTTAATCAATTACTGAAAGCAATTCATTTATATTAAATTGAATGCAATAAGTGTTAACAGTTCAGTGACTTATTTGAGCAAGGCAAATGAAAATATGCAAATTAACTTATTATTAACTTTAAAAAACTTAAATTATCTCGAATTTCAAATATTAGATAATTTAAATGTCAAAAACAAAATTCAATTGAATGTTACAAATGATGTGAATATAGTATTACTTAATTAACCCAAAAATAAAATTTAAATAATTTAATCATTCTTAAATTAACTTGCTAATATTATGTATAATTAAAGTATAACAAATACTTGATTTACGGTTAATCACAAAGATTTGATTATATGTTTTATCATTTGACTCAATACTGAAGAAGAGATAAGTTCTGTCCCGAAACTGTCAAAGTTTTCAATTATATATATTTTAATTAATATTAAGTCAAATGTTTACTATATTTTGATTTAATCATTCATATTGGAATCAACATAGTAAATCACTTACTCTAATTATTATTACTCAGACTATTTCTTGAATATTTAACTCTTGCACTCATTTTCTGTTATATAAAACATATGATTTGTATAAACAATAATTATTGTTGTGATTGTTTTTGTATTACTTAACCCTATTTTGTTTGACATTCAAATAAGTTCTGATATGAGAAAACTTTAAGTCATTAATTAATTAACTCTATTTTCAATTAAATTAAGGATAATATATAATCATTAAATTAACTTCAAATTTAATGAAACATGTACATTTATCTAGTCACTTTTAAAATGAAACTTATTCTAATTAATGTTTTATTTCAAAAGAATCTAATTATGGCACTAATTAATATTAATCAAGAACATTTAGAAACAATAAAAATGTCAATTTTTAATAAATACCAAATAATTGATTTTTCAGGTGATTTAAGATATTTCTTAAATGATGATTCTTATATACTTAAAAAATTAAAACTATCTAGCATCTTAAAACATACATAAATCACAATTACATTTAAATTTAATTTAAATTTAATATGTCTGAATAACTTTAATATCATTTTAAATGAATGGTTTAAAATTTAAACTTTAAATTAATTGAAAAAATAAATTGTAAGCAATGGTTTAAATTCTTTGTTCAATAGATTAAATATATCTAAGAAGAATTTTTTATTCACACAACTAGTTCAATTATTTAAAAATTTAGCTAGAACATTAAAAGATTAAATAAAATTTAAAACCTTTTTAATTATAAGTGAAAATCTTAAACACTATTTAATCATTAATTTTGTTAATAAAAAATATATATAACATACATTTATTTGACATTTGCTAGGTGGGTTCTATGGCATCTTGCTTTTTGGCCAAGAGAGGATACCAGGTAATTTATTGCTCAATAAATAAATTAAAGAATAAAATAAAGAAAAAGTAATTTATGAGAACTTTTCATAAAATCTATTAAATCTTAATAAAAATGAATTACATTTGAGTGGCAATAAATTTATGTAAATATCATCTTGCATATCCAAGGAAATATATATAACATGAAATATGGTGTGAGCTTGATTATTTACTAGATTAAATCTTCTTTGGAAAGCAATCTATTGAACCATAAAATTCTTGAGTAAACATCTAATGATAGGAAAAGTCAGACTTAATATCAAATGACTTTTATGCGAATCAGAGATTGTCTTCGATTCGTTGAAAAGTATCTAAAATTGAATCAAAACAAGATTTAAACGATTTTTTATAACAAAAACATAAAAAATAAAATTTCAAGAAAAACATATTTTTAGGTCGATATCTATGAGATGAGAGATGACCCTCGCACTCAACAATATGTTCCGGGAAAGTCGATAAACATGGCTTTATCAGAGAGAGGTCGTAGCGCTCTCAGAGAATTAGGTCTTGAAGACTATATCCTTGATAACTATTCTATTAAAATGAATGCCAGACTCATTCACGATATTAATGGCAATCGAAGGCCTATTCCTTATGGAAGGAAAGATCAGTTTCTCCTATCAATTGGTCGCAGATTTCTTAACGAATTACTTCTAACTGAAGCCGAAAAATACAAAAATATTTCATTAAATTTCAACCATAAATTGGTGGCCGCAAACCTTGACGAGGGTATGACCAGGGTCTGTCTGTCTGTTATAAATATACAAAAAATAAGTCTTTAAAAATCAATTTTCATATTCATTGCCAAAAGAAAATAAAAATAGCATGTTTATTAAACTTTATTAACTTTAATAAAAACTTACAAATACTTTCTTTTACGTAATTTGAGCAAGACTCATTTATTTTTACTTAAAATAAATGATTGCTTAGAATTTCATCTTCATTTTAATTAAAATAAGATTTGTACTTGTACATTATAAACATGTAAACAACGGAAAATACCAGGATCTTAAAATACTTATTAGAAGAGTAATTGGAGTCAAAGTGAAATCTGTTGACTAATCGGATCGTTGAATATCTGACATATCTATTGATATCTTATCTAATCAGTTGTTTGGCCTCTGCTTTAGTAACGCATCGCTTAATATATTTCTCTTCTTTTATTATATAACAAATTATTAACACTTGAATTGATGGCTAATTCTAATAATATGGCGAAAGGGAAGACAATACAGAGCCAGTGTTGAAAAATCATCCCTGGATACAATCAGTTCATTATCCTATTTATCTTTAAAAATATCTAAAATTATTTGAATAACGAATAAATGGCTTTCATTTACATAATTATAGTTTTCAGTTATTATCTGTTAATTACTTAATCAGAAGCGTTTCACTCATTCCTCTTTATTTACATAACAAAATTGTCATGCTTAATTAAGTTTTTTGTATTAAAAATTCATCTTTTGCTTAATTAAAATTATATTAGCAAGATTAAAAATGAAATATTTTTAGGCAAAATGACATTCATGTTATCTGACGACAAATTAAAGCAAAGACACCAAAAGGCAGATCTGATAATTGGATGCGACGGTGCCTTCTCTTCAGTTCGACGGGCAATGGTTAAATTGATCAGGTTCAATTATAGCCAACAATATATAGAACATGGATATATTGAACTTTGTATACCACCTAAAGTCAATGGCGATTATGCAATGGAAATCAATTATCTGCACATTTGGCCAAGGGGATCATTCATGATGATCGCATTACCTAACCTCGATCATAGTTTCACCGTCACATTATTTATGCCTTTCGCTTATTATGAGTCCATTACTAACGAAGAAGATTTGCTCAAATTTTTTAATCAATATTTCCCGGATTCTATACCTCTTATTGGAGAGTAAGTCATGTTTTAATTAGAATAAACATTAAAATTCTGTTACATTTCTGCCTAATACACACTCACTCACACACAGACACACACTTATGAATAGTTATTATGATTAACTCTTAGTTTTTAAAATGCAATTCATATGAAATTTAGTCATAATTGAGATTAGAATTTGAATTTCAAATGAATGTTAGGCTAATGTTAGGCCTCTGATTACATGGAAGGAGCAAGGCCAACTCAATGATAACTTTGTATTAAAAGTGAAACTAATTAATCAATAAATTTCTAGGAAAGAACTCATTCGTGTCTTCTTTGGCGCACAACCACTGCCTTTAATATCGATTAAATGCAAACCATATAATTATGGTTCAAAAGTGTTACTTATGGGGGACGCGGCCCACGCTATGGTCCCCTTCTATGGACAGGGAATGAACTGTGGATTCGAAGACTGTGTTATTTTGGACGAACTTTTAGAACAAAACCAAAACAATATGAAAGAAGTTGTGCCACTTTTCAGTGAGAATCGGATCGAGAACTGCCACACTGTTATAGATTTGGCCATGTACAATTATATTGAAATGAGAGATTTGGTCAATTCTAGGAGTTTTCTCATTAGAAAGAAATTTGATTTATTGTTGAACTCAATCTTTCCCTCAAAATGGATACCTCTTTACTCAATGGTAACATTCACTCGAATACCATACAAAAAGTGCCTTCAAGACAAAAAATGGCAAGATACTATGATCAAACGTTTCGGAAAGCTATGTCTCTTTACATTTATGGCTGCTTTTGCTTACAATACGTATAGAACCGGAAAAATAATGGTTTTTAATGACAAGTTTTCTCTCGATTTTGTCAAAAATTAATGACAAATAACTGATTAGTTGTAAATTGAGTTAATTTTTAAACAAATTTCAATAATATTCTTATAAAACACAATATTTAATGATTTCTATGATTTCAAATCATTTGTCAATTCATTAAATATTTTGACAAAAAATAATATAAATTTAATAAAATATTTATATATTTCTGAAATGACTTTAATTCACTCAAAATGAGTGTCTTTTATTTTCTACAAATTTATGTCATAACCGAACGGTTCCTTATATCAAATATGGTCTTCATATTGATCGCTCAAATCTCGTCGACGGCGACCCACTGTTGGAGCCGCTGTTGTAGTAGTAGTAGTTGTAGTTGTGGTGGTTGTGGTGGTTGTGGTGGTTGTTGTCGTTGTAGTGGTAGTGGTAGTAGTAGTAGTAGTAGTGGTGGTAGTGGTTGTCGTTTGAGTAAATTCCTTGATTATAATAATAGCTTGCTGCTGTTGCTGTTGTTGAATATTATAATTGCCTTCTGGATAAGGCTCTGGATGTGAACAGTGACTGCACTTCTTCTTCTTCTTACATTTTCTATGTCGAGCTATAATAAATAAATTGAACTAGCTATAATAAATAAATTGAACGAGCATGATTAACTTGCTCATATTTATACCATGTTTGCCATTTTTCTTTTTGATACTTTTATGTCTGATTTTTTTGTCACTTTTTTTCGATTTTGAATTACTTAAAGAAATACTGTTTGGAGCTCTAATAATTCCAAGATTATTCTTCTTCTTTTTAGCTCGAGTCTGATCTTTACTTCCTTTTCGATTCTTATTTGATTTCCGTTTTATTGAATTCTTAGTTTTGTTTGACTTTTTAGACTTTTTCATAGTCTTTATAGAATTTAAGCCACTTTTACCTAATTTAGGAGATTTACTCTTAGCCTTCTTTTTAATGCTTTTCATTGTATTCTTTGTCTTTTTAGGAGGTTTTCTGATACTTATCCGACTCTTTTTATTGGATTTTTGTTTTGTAATCCTTTTAATATTTTTTAAAGCATTGATTTTCTTTCGACTTTTCCGAACAATATTTGGTTTCCTATTTATTTTAATTCTGGGTATTCTGTTTCTCTTGGTTGACTTTTTGCTCTTGGAAATTTTCCGATGTTTCACTCCAGTTCTACTTCTCCTATCACTAATAGACCCACTGATACCTTTGAGAAATAATTGATGGATAAAAGTTTGTATTCAATAATTACAAAAATAATAAATAAATAAATTCTGTTTTCGTTTTTCAGTCGAAAAAATAATTGAATTTTTAATTATTTAAGATTTCCTATACTTTTGTTTTATACCGACTATTATTTGAACTTTACTTTATTTTAGAAACTTATTTATTCTAACAAAAGGTTTTACTTTTAATTTTGATTTCTCTCACTTTTCATATTAGATACTTAAGGCTATTCCTCTGTATGTATTATTTACGGTATGACTTGATTTTCTTATTGAATTATTCTCTCGTCTGGAAATAACTTTCATTTCAAGAATTCTTTTTTCACACTTTTTTGGTTCATTTGTATAATTCTTATACTATTATGACTAAACCATTTGAAGGTAAATCTTATCTCTTACTCATTCTGTCCTCAACTTCTTCTTTTGGAGTAATAGAAGAATCTATGGTTGAGTTGTCATTCAAAAGGTCTTTAGAGACGACGAGCGCAGTCTTGTAGTCATTATTCTGTTCATCAGTTTCTGAGTTTATGAAACCTTAAAAAAAATATTTTATTTCAGTATTTTTAATATTAAATACATTTTATTTATATTTTAATAATTAATGGAATCTTACCAAGAGCAAAAACCAGGAAAAATAATAAATTAGAACTTATCTGGACCATTTTTCAAGTGAAATGATTAATAACCAGATTACGAATTAGAACTAAATAATGTTTTTCTTCAAATATAACCACTTGTTATTTGAACTGATTTTTTTCATTTTAGCTCAACTTTTTCATTTGAGCTAGATACTTTTCCAATTATAGCTTAATTTAATTCCATATAATAAAACACAAATATATTAGACCTGAAAATTATGAACAAAAACAGGAAAAAATTATATGAAGATTAATATCATAATTAGTGAATAAGGAGCATGGTAATATTTCAATTATTAATGAGTCATAAAATAAATGAATTTATATTAAAGTCTATTTCGGTTTAATTTTTCGATAAAAGTTAGTCTAGCTAATTCCAAAATACGCTAACATTAGCGTACTTGAACTTTTGTCACCCATAGAGAATACATGGATGACTTCGGGTTAAAACGAATCGAACTTCTGATTTTGGAAGTAGTAAAGTTAGTCATTGAGAAAATCAAACTATTCATAAATATTTGTTTCAAATTAATCAGGTTTATTTCTAATTAATTAGACATATGAACATGCACAATAGATCAAATAAAATGCATACATTTTTGTTATAAAGTTATTTAAACAAATTTCATATAATTTTGTCTACTTTTGGTTATCAATCTATAAAACACAAACAAATTTTGCTCAAATTTTTTTTATTCAAATAATTAATAAATTTCTTTCTATAATTAAATATAAATAAATATAAATAAATATAAATAAATATAAATAAATATAAATAAATATAAATAAATATAAATAAACTACAATTAAAAGAATTCTATTTATGCCCATAAATTAGGAGTTAAGAGTGTTGTTGTATATAAATAATCATTGTCATCTTCTTCTTCATATTCTTCAGAGTCATCATATTCTTCGTCATCACTCAATGCTCGGCGGGGAGGGGGGGTTGTAGTCGTTGTGGTTGTGGTAGTAGTGGTCGTTGTGGTCGTAGTGGTAGTAGTTGTGGTCGTTGTAGTGGTTGTTGTCGTTGTAGTAGTGGTAGTTGTGGTGGTAGTGGTAGTGGTAGTGGTGGAAGTGGTAGTGGTAGTGGTAGTCGAAGTAGTTGTCATAGAGTTTAAGTCATCCAAGTTATGATCCTTGATTATAATAATTGCTTGCTGTTGTTGCTGTTGCATGCTATTATGGCTTTCAGGATAAGGTTCGGGGTGTGAACAATGAGTGCACTTCTTCTTCTTCTTACATTTTCTATGGCGTCCTAAAAATTAGAAGTGACTAGTAAATTTCATATTTAAGTGTATAATTTGCTAAAAGTTTTACCATGTTTGTTATGTTTCTTCTTGATGCTCTTATGTCCCACTTTTTTCCCTTTCTTATTTGAATTGAAATGTTTTTTAGACTTGCTACTTGTAACATTTGCTCCTTTATGACCATGATAATTCTTTTTATTTGGATTTTTACTTCCCTTTCGATTCTTATTTGACTTCAGTTTTAATGAATTCTTATTTGTATTCGACTTTTTAGAGTTATTCACAGATTTTATAGAATTTAAACCATTTATACCTAATTTTGATGATTTAGTCGTCGGTTTCCTTTTAACTCTTTTTGTAAATTTCTTGGCTTTTGTCAAACCTTTTTTCAAATTTTCTTTACTCCTTTTCCTTGAATTATGTTTTCTAATCTTTTTAATGTGACTTAAATTATAGACTTTTCTTTGAGTTTTGTGTTTAACATTTGTTTTTATCCTTTTCTTTATTTCCGTCGCTTTATTTCTTTTTGTTGACTTTTTAGTCTTGATAGATTTCCCTCTTTTCATTTTATTGCTAGAACCTTTCCTATTGACACGACTCACATCTTTTCAATGTATAAGAAATAATTAAAAGATAAGAATTTGAATACTTAAGAGTCTTTTTATTAGTTTTTTCAATCGAAGAAATCAATGGATTTTCTATTATTTAAGACTTCTTATACTTTATTCAGAAGTGACTATTGTTTGCACTCTTCTATTATTTGTACTCAATTTTGTTCTTTCATAGGTCTCTAAACATTTAACTTTTATTCTTATTTTCTACCTTTTCCTCTAAATCTATTTTATTAGTCAGAACCTATATCTTTGCAATTTTCCTTTCATTTGAATTAACTCTTTTTGTAATGACTTCTATTTCCAAACATTACTCTATTTAACACCTTTTGGTTAAATTGTATCTATTTCTCACACTTTTATGGATAAACCTTTTAAAAATAATTATCTCTTACTCATTCTGTCCTCAACTGAAAGCCTTGGAATAAAAGCAGAATTTGTAGTCGAGTTGTCTTCCAATATGTCTTTAGAGAGAATGAGTGAAGTCTTGTAGTCATTCTTATCATCAGTTCTTGTATTTGAGTTAACGAAACCTTAGAAAAAGTTGTTTTATTTTATATTATATTAGCTAAAAATCTTACCAAGAATAAAAATCAGCACAAACAAGAGATAAATTATCTGGACCATTTTTCATATATAATGATTATTGATTTTACATATAAATCAATCTTGGTGAACTAAATTTTATTTTTTCCTCAGAATTTTAGTTTAAAACACTTGTAATATAAACTCTAATCCTGGTATTTTTATAGAGCAAGCACATGCAGTTACATCTATTAATACATTATTATATTTAGCAATAAAAGAGGGGTCAACAGGGAATTCACTTTTATTTTTTTATTATTGAAATTTATGTGGAATTTGATAATTTTTTTGAATCTCAGCATTCATTCTATGTTGACTAATAAATGAACATGCTTATTTTAGAATCTTTTTTTTGAACGTCTTTATTTTAGAAACAAGGTATAGTTTATTAACTTTATTACTCAATTTTCTATATTCTAGATTAAATTAAATTGTATCACATTTTGTTTGTGTCACATATTTATTCTTAAATGTATTAAGAATTGACTTTTTTGATTGACTCAATAGACTCTTGTTAATTTTAATAAATTACTATTTACTCTTTTTTTCAAACTCTTAGTTGTATTCATTGTATTCTTATTGAAATCTTCAATAAAAGGTTTTTTATAAACTTTTCTGTTTTTCATTTTTAAAGTGATTTCATTTCATTCGACTTTTAATATGACTTAATTTTATTACTTTTTTTGTTGACTTTTGACACATAATTTGTTTTTGTATTCTTATAAAATCCTTGATTTGTATTTCTAAATGACCTTGTTCTTTTTCTAGATTAATTTTTAAAAATAAAACCTTATTTTTTACGGAAAATAACTTTAATTAAAAGAAGATAAAGAGAAAATACTCAAATAATGATCTAGTTACTTGATTCTAGTAAATTGTTTAGACTTCTTATTGAAATCTGAGTCAACACTTTCAAGACTTATACTCTTTTTATATGGCTTTCAATGAGTTTCTTATATAATACATAATTATTATTAATTGGTCTAATTTATCATTGACCATGATTAGTTTACAATTTCTTATTCATTGCTAACTATTAGAAAAGGGTATTATATGTTATAATTAGATGTATTTGTCGATAGGAATACCTCTATTTGTTAGACTTTGCAAATAAAATATCGATTAAATCAAATAAAATGAACTCAAACTCTGTTTAAAATATTGTTTTCAGAATTTGAAGACACTTTTGTATATAAATTCAAATACAAATAATACAAATAATTGATTTTTTATTAAAATTGAAATAAAATGATTTTTTTCGAATTAAATCCAGAAATTGATTTTATCGGAGTTTTGAGTATTTTTGTGGTAATGAAACAAAAATTTCGAGTAATCTTTGCTTTCGATCCAAACAACAGTCAATTCGTAACCTTCGAAATGAAAAGTGTTATCACTTTCACGACAAAAAACAGAACAATTGTTGAAAGAATAGCTTTGAATTTCATTTTCAAATTTCTTGTCACAAAAATAAGCGATTTTTCTGTTGGAAACCAAATCCGATAATTGAGTCAAATAAATAAAAAACTCGAGTCTCGTTTGCCTCTCATCTGAACTGAAAAATATATTTAAATTCTGATTACAATCGTTGTATGTTCTAAATATGGGTCTAATAATTTCCTGGTATTTATCCAAACAAATCAAATCTTTCCAAAAGTAAATCTCTAATGTGTCCAGACTTTGAAGATGTGCTAAAATTATTAATTCAAAGATTTGATTGTAAACACATTTCGAGCAAAAGTAATCGGTTTCTGACTTTTGGCACTCAATATGAAAATCAAAAAGTTTTAATTCCTTCAAATTTGGAAACATTTCAGTGATTTGATGGACATCTTTAACGATATAATTTCCAGTTATATGTAATTTCTTGAGCGCTTCTAAACTTATTTCATCCATCAAATGATAAAAACAAATACTTGATTTCTCTCTCGAATTGAATATAAATTTGTGGAAAATTCTCATTCTATTCATCAAAAACAATGAATCGATTGAATCTAAATCTTTGACCGAAACGTTCAGTGATTGAAGGAATTGAAAATGTTTTCCAATCATTTCGAAGAGTTGTCTACACTTGACATCATTTTCACAAACTATTGTCAAATCCATAAGTTTTTGAGCGGCATTTGATTGACATAATTCTCTGATTAATGACTCTTTGATCGGCAATTCAATGGCAATAGTTTTGAGTGAGTTAGGCCATTTTCCTATATTAGTCAGATCGCCAAAATCACTTTGACTCTTAACCTGGAGTTCTTTCATATACTGAAATCTCTTGACATTTAAGTTTGAGACCAAATCATTGCTTGCATTCAAATATTGAATTCGAGACGAAAAGTAGGTCTCAATGGCAACCATTTCTCTCCGATCGAAATCACAAAAACCAAACTCTTTGTAACAAATTTGTGATATTCTTATGAATAAGTCTTTGTTTTGGAATGTTTTTGAAAACCATTCGATCATTTGATAGGAAACCGACCAAAAGTAAAAATCAATTTTCTTTATATTTGTTAGTTTCTCAAAGAGTGGCCCATATTTTCTTTGAATTTCACTCAAATCTGACCCCTTTTCATGATTTGTATCCTCTCCTTTCCTCCAAATAATAAGACAACCGGATCTGAGGAAAGGGTCCCATTGATCTAATTCTGTATCCAATCCTACAATAATAGTGAACCACTTTTTCTCTGACAATACGAGTTGAGCGCATCGATGAAACTGTTTGGAAACGACCGAAACTCTGGCCAACCCTTTGATATCCAAATTTCTAAATACTTTAGACCAATAGTTATCACTTAAATCCAGTTTACTCTGACTTTCACTCATTTCTAAAGACTAGACTTTAATTTGTAATTTAAATAATTAATGGATTACTCGTGAAATGCTTTCTATAATAATAACGTTTTTTTTTATTTGAATTTTAATTAAATTTAATTTAAAAAAAAAGAGTTTAAACTATTTTGACATTTGAGTCCATTTGGCAGAAATGAGTGAACCCGTTGACAGATCCACTCAAACAAATGATCCGAATAAAGATAATAGCACTCAGACAGACAATGATAACACTGCTACTAATACTGGTGCTAATACTCCTGGTCCTCCTTCTCCTCTTCATAGCACAACTACTACCCATAGTTTGTCAACAAACAGTCCTTCCAATAGAATTCGTTTCAACTATTCCACGACAACACCAACTCTTAGACATAAGACTGAGCCTCAAATAGAGAACGGTTTGAGTGGAGCCGATACTCAATACTCTCATTTGAATTGTGAGACGAGGGCTGCAGAAAATGTGAACAATAAGTACTCAAAGAGTGAAAGACAAAGTTTAGCTGAAATTACGTTAGGAATGGAATGCGATGACGAGGAAAGTAATGGCACTGAAAAGGAAAGTGATAGCGATAGTGATAGCGATAGCGATAACGACAGTGACTCTGGTAGTGGTAGGGCTCAAACTAAAAGAAAAGGCAGAAATAGAAGAATAACCAGAAAAAAGATTAAAACAAGAACTCGAGGTAAAGGTAGAGGTAGAGGTAGGGGAAGAGGTAGAAGAAGAAGAAGGGGAAGAAGAAGGGGAAGAGGTAGAGGCAGAGGTAAAGGCAGAGGAAGAGGTAGACGTAAAAGAAGAACTCGCAAAACAAGTTCACAATAATCTAAAGAATGTTTGACTGATTGTGTCGGGTATTTGACTTAATATTTGTTTGAATTTATTAAAGAGTTTTATCTAATTTTAAAACAATTAATTCGAATCCGTATTCATTCAAATTTCATTTCAAACAAAACAATAAAATTTTGACTCAGAATTAAGTTTTCATTAAATTCTTATAACTATTTAAACAGAAATTTGAATAAAATATTAAAACAAAAACTAAATATACATTCATTTGTTTAGATTTGTATTTAATTTAACAGATTTTAAATGTCTTTTAGACTCTTAAAGTTTAAAACTTATCCATTATAATGACCTTTACTTTATAAAGACCTAAAGTAAAGGTCATTTAAATAAATTTTTGTTGACTTTTATTCACAGTATTTTTGTAAATTAAGTAATTGATTACAATAATCATTGAAACCAATTTCAAAAGTGTTTAGTTTGAGGTAAAATCATTAAAATATTATATGAAATGACTATTAATTCACTAAATTTTATAATTTTAGAAATCATTGGAAATAAAGTTTTAATTGAAGACAATTGAAGTGAACGTAATTTAAAGGGTTTTCAAATTTGCATTCATTTTAGTTGACGTCATTTGTAGACATAAAAACAAACGAAATGTTTTTGGACTCATATTTGAAAAGAAATCATTTTTTGTGCGAATTTTAAACTAAATTTTAATTTTGAATTAAAACGAAAAATGGTTTCAATTAAAGAGAAATTAAGATTTAAAGTGGACTTCGATTTAAGTCATAACTCAAATCCCAACGGAATTTGGATTACAATAACTCCACAAATGGAGACAATAAGTGATCTGAAGAAGACTTTGGCCACAATTGAAAGTCTCGAACCAATTATCAACGATAAGGACATCGATATCTTCTTAAAAGACTATTTGCTAACGGATTGGACATCGATTACGATAATCCGCGACAACGAAACAATTGTCGTTAAAAAACGAATTGATTTCATTGATATGAGGTTTGGAAACATTTTTTGAACTTAAGATAACTTAAGAATTGATTTAATTTTCAGTTTGGATTCGTTGGAATCAACCGATAGTTGGATAAAGACTGAACCAATTGATACCGAAGAAGGAATACAATCGTCGACACAAAACAATAATTTGGTGCCAATTCTTCAACAAATAAAGTATGTCTTAAATACTAATTTTAATGATTTGTCGACTAATCTCTTAATTAGTCCAATGATTGGTTTAATGGACGGAACAGAATCTTATTCCACACAAATGTATTCGACATCGAAATTGAGTTCCACTCAAATCAATAAAACAAAACCAAAGAAAGGAAAAAGAGGTCGAAAAAAGAGAGTCAATCGATTGAAATAATAAATGATTTAAAGGTTTTTATATTTATATTCATTTAAAACTCAATTATTATTTCTCCGATTCTTTTAAATCAATGATTATTTCATTTTTCTTTAAATAATTGTAATTATAATTTGTTTTATTTAGAAATTATATTTCATTTGAAAAACTGTTTCCTCTTAAGTATGAAAACACTTTTAATATTTAGTGCTTTTTATATATATTTTGCTTTTTATTTGTGTTTTAAATTAAAAAAACAATATTTTTGTTTAAGAAATAACTATAAAAAACCTTATTTTAAGCTTTTATTTGTATTAATAATCAAATTATTACTGATTTGTATTAAGCCTTACTTTAAATCAAATAAAACTAAATTATATTCATTAAAAAAAAGTTAAAAAATAAGTTTAAAACTTTTCTTATGTTTTACTTCGAATCTAATCTCTAAAAGATTAGAACGAAATATAACTTCAAAGATGTTTATTCTTAGCAAAAGTAAGTGTAGAAGTTTTAATAACTTTATTTCAAAAAGTATCTAGTTCAATTAATAATTAATCTGAATTTTACTTAAATTATTCTAAAATAATTAAAAGAATCGAAAGAATATTCTTTAAATGATTTGTTCACAAATCACGTCATAATTATTAATAAAGAAATGATACGAATATTTAAATACAATTTTATTATATATTTATTGAAAAAAGCGTGAAATCAATCAAACATTTAATTGTTAATCGAATTTAAATTTTAGTCCAAATTTTATTCGTCTTAAGATTAAGAAATATGTCGAACGAAGAGAAGACTAAGAGTAAGACCAAGAGTAAAACCGATAGTAAGTCCAATAGTAAGACATCGTCAAAGAAGACTCAAATAAAACAACCCCTCAAAGTATTGATCGATATTTTGGGAGTCATAACATCTTTAGATTTTCTCAAAAAAATGAGTGAATACTTAAAAGACAATATTAGGTCTTATTTTACGACTCATTGGGAGTGTTATAACACTCAAGAGTTTATAACTAAATTAAGGAAACAAACAGATGAAGACATCGCTTCTAATAGTGATTTACCACCGATTATGACCTTAAATGAGGGGACAAACGAACAAATCGTAAATTCGGTTATGGATAACATCAAATGGAGAGAAACCCATAATTTGGAGACATTTTCCGAACAATTGGAAGAACTTTACGAAAATGTTTGGACGGAAGCCTTCAAATCAGGGAAATTGAGTGTTCATGTGTTCAATGATGTGAAGCCAGCCTTTGAAAAGTGGACCAAAGAATTAGAAATAAAGATCTTTACAATGGCTCCCATTCCTGATCACAAACAAAGGGCTTTCCTTAAGTTTACAGCTGTTGGAGATCTTAACGAATATATTGAGAACAGAATTCCCGGTTTTTTTGACAGTAAATATGACTCAAATCTATTCAAACAAATATTTGATGGACTTCTTGAAAAGGATCCACAAAATGTCTTATATTTAAGCGATAGTCCACAGAAAGCGAGAAATGCTATCGAAGCTGAACTCAGAGCAATGGTTGTCCTCAGAAATGGAGGTAAAACACATTCAAAAGAAGAACTCAAAGATTTACTGATAATCAAGTCTTTGGATGAATTGGATTTCATTAAAGAAGAAAAGGAATAAATTCTTTGATTTTGTTATCAATAAAATTCAGTTTTAAAATGAATAAAAAATATTGTTTTAAGCATTTAATAAACCTTTAATTTTCTGTTCATTTCGTAGTTAAGACTTAATTTCAGTGATTTTCGACAAATATTTCATTTGTTTTAAATTAATTGAATTTTTAAATAATATTTTAAATAAGAATTAGTGATAACTTTATGTTAAATAAATGTTTTTAAATATACTAAAAAGTATAAACAAAAGTTCAGTGAATGATCGATCTAATTAAGTACCTAGCTTATTTTTGACCTTTCTAAAAATTCTAATTCTAAAAACCAATAGTATATAATATAGAATGCAATTTAGTGGTCATTTTATGAACCGATTCATACATGAATTGATGGGAACAAATAAATAGATAAAAGTATTGGTTATTCTAAAAGTCATTAAAACTATTTAAGTAAACTTTAATTAATGATTAATACTTATTGAAAATTAAAACATTAAATTTAAATCAATAAAAGTTTAATTTATTTAAATTTCAGACTAATTAGTGATAGTTTAGAATACAAGAAACCTTTCCTCTAAATATAATTCACACAAAAATCAGATTATCATTAATTGTCAACAATTCGGGAGATTTTATATTATTAGTCAAAAAAATAAATGATTTAACAATTATTTTGAAATTTTCTTTAAAAAAGTAAACAATG
>JAQFZM010000843.1:0-23979 GCA_034695785.1 Galumna obvia | reverse complement strand
AACGCCTCAATAAATGGCTTGCTCCCAAGATGACTGTCCTGAACACCTTTTTGAATAATATTAATAACAAGGTTGAAGTAGATGATTGTGAAAATGACGGTTCATATCATATCCATATAAGTTTCGAAAGACAAAACCTCTACTCTTATTTCAACCCAAAAACAGTTAAAAGTAAATCTCATTCATCTAAAACTGAATAAAAGTGAATTAAAGTCTATTTATTAATAAAATTAAACTAATATTTAAACCTTAAATTCATTTCAATACAAATTCAATTAAAAGGATTTTTTGGTTCAATAATAATATAAAAGTTATTAAAAGATAAGCGAAAAAACATTAATTAGAGCACAGAATAATTTCAAGTATAGAATTCATTGATTTCTGACATTAACTCTGATTTTGGATCAAAACAAACATTGAACAGGGTTGATCAAATGGGGGTATAGAACTTATAGACCTGTGATCAATAGAAGTACCCCTTCCGATGTCTCAAACATCAAATAACAGAAAAACATTATTGAAAACAAAAATTGAATGAAAATAACGATTAAAGCTCTAAATAATAAGAAAAACAACAAAATGCATAACAAAATGCATAAAACGGTTAGAGTTAGAAACTTTTGAGTCCATCCCTGCATTTGAGGCATAAATCAATGGTCTGTTCAAAAACTGGAGTTTTAACTCAGTTTTTTCACAAAACATCTGAGTTATGGTAAGAGTGAATCCGGTCTCAGATGTCGATCAGTTTGAATTAAATCGGAAGTTAAGACATGCCTGTCCTCGGATTAAACGGTGGAAATCAAGAATAGATGAGGCAGAAGGCGATGTCCATCGTATGAGAGAACAGGCCATCAATAGGTCACCGGTTTATGTGGCCGTTCAGAGGGGAAGTAGAAATCTTCAGATTAGGACTAAGACTAAACCCAAGTGGTGGAGGAAATGGATTCAGGAGGCAAAGAAGTATGGCTTCGATGTAAGTCTTTTATTTCAATTGTTTTCCGATTAATTTTATTTTCAAATAAAGGAATCGTTTGCGACTCCCATTCATATCCCGTCCGACGCCTATAGATATCAAAGACAAGTGTCGTTCTCTTCGAAAAAGTCGAGCCCTCACTCATCTCCGCGTCGATCACTTCCCGTA
Organism: Galumna obvia; assembly: GCA_034695785.1. Taxonomy (NCBI): domain Eukaryota; kingdom Metazoa; phylum Arthropoda; class Arachnida; order Sarcoptiformes; family Galumnidae; genus Galumna; species Galumna obvia. Next base: position 22,838 of record JAQFZM010000843.1, on the reverse strand, counting down.
TCGCCCGTAAAGACTGGAATTCATTCTCCGATTAAAGTATCTGTTCTTAAAAATGAACAATACTTTAGATCACCGAAGAAGGAGAGTCACACAAAAGGCGTTCCTCTTTTAACACTAACTCCGGTACCATTAAATCAAGTGCTTAAGAAAAAGGCCCGAATTATAGGTCAGGTGAGCACCACTTTTGGTAAAAAAGGGCGTTGGGTTGAACAGGACGGTAGTCTACTAACAGTTCCAGGAAAACAAGTCTTTCAGTGTAAGTGATTTCAAACCTTAATATTTGGTTTAATTCGTGAATCACTCTTCAGATGCAACGGAATCAGAGACTGAAACCGAAGACGAAAGAGAGAAAAAGGGCGGAGAAATTCTGACAAAATTGATGAGTCCCTGTCAGTTACCGTACCTTCAATTTTAATAATTAATTCAAAATCTGTTTGTCAGCTCATACTTCATCCGATACCACAATAAAACGATTGGTCTCTGCCCGACGCCGTGAAGCCCCGCCTTCCGCCAAATCTCCAAAACGATCGCCAAAAAGAGAACCCAAAGATGTCAGCGAAGAGGAGTCAGAATCCGATTCTACTTATTGTATAAAACATTGATTTGAGCTCTAATTTGATGTTTAATTGAAAATAGATTCTGAAAACACGGCTCGCATTAAACGGAAGATCAGAGCCGCCGGACAGACATCACTTATATTCTCAAACAGAAGACATGAAGACATTCTCGAAGAGAGTGAAGGTTTGATTAATTATTTAAAATCAATGTCATAAATAATTATTTATTATATAAGAGGAAAGACCTCACTCTAGAGATAAAAGTGCTACACTTAGGAGAATGCGCGCCACCGGTGTTGTCAGGGCTGCTCTTTCCCCGGCTAAAAGTCCACCGAAGAGTCCACAGGGTATGACTTTATTTGTAAACTAAATAATATATTCTCTGTTCAAAAGCAACGCCTCATAAAAGTCCAAAAGTAATTAAGAATAAAATAAGAGCCATCGGTAAGACATCGGCCGCACTCTCACCCAAAAAGTTTGTCACAGAAGTCGATCCATTCGGAAATGTTATCGAAACAGAGGTTACGGCAGAAAAGAGTTCGTTGAATCTTATATTCAATCCTTAATAAGAAATAAAATTTTAATTATAATGAATGTCCTATTGAATGTCCTAGCTCTATCAAAAATTGGCTCTTTATTTAGAAAAATTAAGACAATCGCCAGACTCTCATCAGTGAAAGCACCCGATTCTAGTTAGTTTTCATTATTTTGCTAGATCGGTATTTGAGGGAGTCACCATTTTCAATTTACTTTTCAAGGTCCAAGTCATTTGGGTAATTTTATGACCAAGATGAGATTCCTGATAAAACTATCGCCGCGACGTAAAATAACTTCAGACCTCTCAGAAGGTATTCATTTAAATACAAATTTTAATTACATTTTATTTAAATAACAAATATTTTGAAAATATTAAACATTTATTTCGTTATTTTATAACTTATAGAAGAATATGAAGAGGAAGAGGAGGACGAGGAGGGTATGAACTATACATTCAATAAATTGCTAAATAAAATTCTAATTATATTTTAGGAAATATAAGAAAAGTTATTAAAAAGAGACCAAAAGAAAAATCACAGAAAAGTGATAAACAAGAAAAAGAAGAGACAGAAAATGAAGAGGAGGTGGAAGAGGTGGAACCTAAAGAAAGTGTCGTTCGAAAAGTGTGTGGCATATGTTGTCCTTGCATATGCCGTAAAAAGGAACCCGAACTAATGGAATATGAATCGGGTTCACAACAAATGAATTATTGATTGGGTTAAGGGTTTTAGGGGTTTATTATTGTCTGTAAAATATCCTTTTAAACAAATCTCATATTAAGCTTCAGTTCCGCCATAATTGCGATATAGTCTTGGATAAAGCGGTGTCTTTTTCTGATTCAATGAATAAATTGAGTTTCCTCTAAGTCTATAACCTGAATGTCTGTTCAGTTCTTCCAAAAGGAATTGTTTTTTGAGTTTTTTGTTTTCGTCGTATTTCTTACAAATACATGAAATTATACCCAAAAGGATTCCGATCAGTAATAGACTCATAACTATTTTGAATCCAAACCAAAAGCCAGAGTCAAAGAAATCAAAATAATTATTATTACGGCTATGTTTACATATTTCTGGTTCGTCCCAACCGTTACCACAATTCTCTATTCCATTGCAGACAAACCTTCGATGAATACAAATATTGTTTCCGCAGTCAAACAATTTTTTTGGACAGTTTTTCCGTTCATCTCTTTTGTCAAAATTTTTTCTGTTCTTAAATTCGAATAAAGTGACGATTATCTCAAAGTCTTTATCATCTTTTGGGAAAGGATTCTCAACTGTAGTCATAAATTTAATGACCACTCCATCGGAATAGTCAGAGCTATCTGTGAAGAAGAACTCTTCCTTTCGTCGATTATTATCAATGAGTCTCTCGTCGTACCAGAGGTTTGTCTTTTTGTCATTAAATTTAAACAACAAATAGTCTCTAAATCTATGACTTTGTCTTAAATTAATGTAATCGATATTTATATTGAGTCCATTTTCATCGCCTAAGCTATTAATTATCCGGAGCTGACAATCCAAGTCTGGTTTGTATGGGCCACGACTGGCCCGGATTATAACCGACGGCTGTTCTTCATTGATATAAATCTTGTGATTAATAGTTGCATAATGACAGTAATCCTGAGCGTAGAGTATCGGTACTGTCGGATCGATACCCCACACAAAACACAAATTCAAAAGTGAAAACCAAACCAAATATTTAACCCAAAGAATAACCATTTGTTGAAAGAGTTGAGAGAATGTCAGGTCGTTTCGAAATTGAAATTTTGAAAATTATTTTCAATTAAATTCATTTAACGATAGATTTAATTACAGAAAAAATTCGCGAAATTTTCGCTTTGAGTTCACAAATCAAATACTGACTAATATTTAATAATTTATCTCTTTTTCTATACAATGAGATATCAATTAAGAGTTTACTTTTAAATGAATGATAAGATTTTTCTGATGTGATATTTGTAACTAAACTTTGTTCAGATTCCCGAACACTAAAGTTTAGTGACTAAACGACAAACTGTTTTTTTGAAAGTTGTGTACTAATACTGATTAGATAATAAACTCATGATTTGCTTTTAAACAATATTTGATTAAATTAGCATTAATTCATTAATTGATTAATCGATTACTTTGTATTTGAGATCCGATTATTTACCGTTTATTGGTTCCAATGGAAAAATAACTACTTCACTATAGATTCCTTTGTTTATAAGACCTAGGTTAAGAGGCTAGGTAATTATAGAAATTAAAAATATTCTTATATAAAGTGGAAAACATAAATTCATAATAAATATCATATGATTTATTGAACCCTTTCTTTAAGACAAATAAATAATTTATCTCTAAATTAAAGATCGTTTGATTTTATCAAAATATCAAATATTTTCTGATGAATCAAATGTTTTGGCGCTCTTTAAAACATTTGTGTATTTCGAGAACGAAATGAATTAAATATCGAATTGTAATAAATAATGTCTCATAAAATTGAATCAGCCAGGTGGTCTTGATATAACCAGATCTCAGTTTAGTCCGATAAGTGGCACAGACTGTATCTCTGTATTGAGTCCGTTTCAACAGAAAGTCATTTAACATTTAAAAATTTGTACTCAATTTAATTGTATTCCCATTAATGTTGAAATTCTTGTTTTTTTTCATTTTTTCAGATAGAATTTCTAATCAAGCTCAATAGAGATACTTGTTTTAAAATATAAAAAATCCTTTTATATTTTTAATTTTCCTAACGATTACTTAATTTGAGCAAACAATAAGTTATACCTGAGTTGTACTTGATTATAGAACCCCCAGTTGACAACACTTAATGATAATTTTATCATTGAATTGTTTAATAAACATAACTTTTATAATTGTTTTTAAAACTCAAATCAATTGATTGAATTTCATCACAAAAATAAATTTTAATTAAAAAATTATTAAACAAATACTTTTCGATGAAAATTAATTTACTTTTAATAATTTCTTTACTAAACTTTAATAGAACTAAATTCAAACAATTATTTAATCACAATTTGTTTAAATACATTTATTTTATTATATTTATCACTCATTGGAAACAATTAATAATAGAAATATTTTAAATGTGAGTAAAAGTATTTTTTTACTCATTTTTCCAAAACTTTAATCTATTTAACAAAATATCAAAAGTTAATCGATAAAAATAATCGACAAATTGAGGTCTTTATGAGAAAAAAAGTATTTTCTTATTGTTTGAGTCAATTGTTTGAGAGTTGACTAAATTTTAAAAATGAATCAATTATTTGGTATGACCTTGCTATTACCATCGCTATTGCTTTTTATTTTGTTCCAAATAATAAGCGCTGAAAATATAACATTTGCTCCAATCCTTACTATTAAGAACGGAAAGGTTAGGGGTATTGTCAAGGATTTAGATGACGGAACTCAGCTATATCTCTATGACGGCATTCCTTATGGTAAGGGTTTTTCGTTTAAATTTTAATAATAAAAACTTGTGTTTAGCCGAACCTCCAATAAAAGAACGACGCTTTGGAAAACCAGTGCCCAAATCCAATTGGGAGGGTATATATGAGGCCACTAAATACCGACAGTCATGTATACAACCTGACAAATTGGAACCGGATAATAATATCCCCGAAGAATCGGTGCACAGCGAGGACTGTCTCTTTTTGAGTGTTTGGCAGCCAAAGGATCCGCTACCGAATGGGAAAAAGAGATCAGTTATGTTGTGGTTATACGGCGGAGGTTTCGAAACGGGAACTATATTTTCATTGGCCAGTGATGTCAGATATTTGGCTGTTTTGGGGGATGTCATTGTCGTAACCGTTAACTACAGGTTAGGTCCCTGGGGTTTCCTCTATGCCGGTACTAATGACGCCACTGGAAATATGGGGCTCTACGACCAACAGTTGGGTATGAAATGGGTTCGCGATAATATCGAACATTTTGGAGGCGATCCTCATTCAGTAACTATCTTTGGAGAGTCGGCCGGTATGTCTTTCCTCAAATTGGAGTTTCAATTTAACTGAAATATTATGTTTAAAAGGAAGTATGTCAGTGGGCGCACATGTATTGTCTCCATTAGCGGCCGGTTTATTCAAGAGAGCAATGATGCAATCGGGTGCTCCCAATTCATATTTAGGCAGTGAATCCAAAGAGAAGTCAATGTCTAAAACTAAATATTTGGCCCAAAACCTTAACTGTAGTCTGGAATCGGGCGCTGCGATCGTCAAATGTCTTAAATCAAAGACTTCTGATGAGATCCTACATATTTCAAAGACTGCCCGCGGAAATGGACAGAGCTTTGAACCAATTTATGGGGAAGACCTGATGCCAATAAATCCGGTGGAAGCCCTACAAAAGGGGAAATTCAATCAAAATTTAGATTTAATGTTTGGGACTGTCAGTGATGAGGGCGCGCTTTTTGTTGAAAGTTTGTTCCCAGCGCTCAGCCCTGAAGAGAAGAATCCGACGATAACTGTATCGAAGGCCAAACAATACATTGAACTCATGTTTTTGATATTCAAAGAAAAATACGGCGAATCCGTCGCTAACTTTTATGTTAACGGTTTGAAAGACAATGAAAAGGATAAACTGAGGAAAGCTGTGGGCTATGGTTTCGGTGATTATCATATCGCGTGTCCGACTGTTCTCTTCGGTCGAGAGTTTGCTCTCTTCAGTAAAGCCAACAGAGCCTATGCTTACCGTTTGACACATCCGCCAGCAATTCCTGTATTCCCTCTCTGTCACGGATGGATGGGTGTATGCCATGGCGATGATGTGCTCATTCTGTTCGGCTTTCCTATCAAACTTAGAGGAATAACTTTCACTGAAGATGACTACAAACTGAGTGTAGATATGATAAAAGCCTGGAGTACTTTTGCCAAAACCGGGTAATTATCAAAATTACATTTAATTAAATTTTAATTTTAATATTTGAAAACAGAGTTCCCCCTACTTTGGGTTCGGCCAAATGGGAAGAAGCAATTGATAGGAATGTTGTCAAACCTTTTGTAAAATTTATGAATTTAGATCCAAAGAACTATACTTTAGTTGAGAACTATTATAAGGAGTCGTGTGAAGGCTTTTGGATCAATAAATTTGGATTTAATCAATGATTTCAATAAAAAATGTTTTGAAATCAATAAAACTTTAAAATTAGTTAATAAATAAATGACATTTTGACGACAATTTAATAAACACTCAAATAATATATAAATACATTTATAGATTATAGAATTAATTTGTATTTGTCTTCATTGTGTTTATGCCCATTCCTCGAGTGTATTATTTACTCGACTGGTCCGGTATTCTCCGATACAGTTTGTTCTGAACTAGTGTCTTGTCCTGAACTAGTTTGTTGTGTAACCACTTGTTCAGGATTTTCTGCTTCAGTACCCTCTTCTTTTTTGTGTCCACCTTTAAGTTTGATAACTTTCTCTTTAATGTTTTTGGCGATTTTAGCTGCCCTTTCCATTTTTTCTTTATTCCTTAGTTCTCTTTCTGCTTGTTTCTTTTCGACAATAGCTCTCTCTTCGGGAGAGATTACTAAACTATGGGACAATTTGTTGACACTTTCGTGAAATGTTTTGTTTAATGAAAGGACACTATTCTTTATTTCTTTCTTTATTGCCATGAATTTCGATAATTTTGGATAAAATATGTGGTCATCGATAACAATTGCACAATAGTCGGGGAAGTCTTTGTATTCAGTAATGCAGAGTCCTCTACACCTCTCATATTCATAGGCTTTCTTATTGTCTTTATCGCAATAATACAGATGATTATGGACACATTCTTTGGAACCGCACCAATTAAGGCGAAGACCACATTTAACCCCTTCACCCGCACAACAATCACATTTGCCGTCATTACTTCCTATTGGAGAGTTGTCTTCACTTTTTTCTGCAGATTTTGGAACTGACTTTTGACTTTCAGTGGGCGCCTCCTCTGACTTTTTAGTTGATTCTGTGACCGATTCTTCTGACTTACCCTCGGATTTTTCAGCTTCATTGGCAGGTTCTCCAGTGACAGGTTCTTCAGGTGCAGCTGCAGCACCTCCTCCTCCCCCTCCAGACTCATCCTCTTCTGATTTAAAAGAATTGAATTGAGTGAAGAAAACCAATAATAAAAGTAAATAAAATGAAATAAATTTATTCATATTTTAAATTCTATTCTTATAAATGGCACTCAAACTCTTATCCATATGTTTTACTTAACTCTAATTAATTATAAATTAAATTTATTTTAAAATTAATATTTGTCTCCGATTACGTCAAATCTCGACAAATGCTCTTTTGGTAAACTTATTAAAACCAATAAAACTTAAAATAAATGAAAACATTGACTATAAGTGAAAACATTGAAAATATTAATAAAAAGTAAAAATAATTTCTAATAACTTATAACTCACTTAGTTTTCCATTTCATCATTTTTTTGAGCACAGGTCACTTTATTGAAGATGAATTTAAAGCATAGACTACATCTATACTTGAAAATGTCGACCTCATCGACAACAGCCAAGAAAATACCGTAAACACCATTTCGTCGATAGTTATTAGCTATCATTCAATTTTATTAATTATAATTTATAAATAATTTATCTTGTTCAATATTCTAATATTATATCTGTAATATTCTGACTCTAAGGGGAAGGAATTATTCAAATATTTATGTCTTCATATAATTTATTGTAAAGTAGCTGTTGTTTGCAAAAAGTATTACCAAAACGAGTGCAGACATTCCTCTCCTGTTTTTCTTTTTCTTCGACCACTTCAGAGACAGATCTGGCGATACGTTTATGAGGTTTACCGACACTTCGTTTAGTCTTTGAGTTTGAGTTTGATTGAGATAAATGCAAATTTTCATTTGTATTATCGTTTGTTTCGATTACTTTTCCAGTGATGGCAGACGAGAGCTCCGAGTTTTCAAATGCCAATAAACTGTTATTATTGGAACTTTTGGCACTTCTATTCTCTTCACTGAGAGATGATTCTGGTGCCACCCTTGCCTTTCGAGCCATTACTTAATTAAAATAGTTCACTATCTTTACAAGAATTTTGATGAAAGATTTTTGATAAGATCAAAGTTAATTAACCGAGAAGTTTGCTGGAATTTAATCAACTAATTGACCACTACCTCATCACCATTGGAAGTCTCATTTTGAAAGTCTTATCAATAATAAAATGTCGAACAAATGATAAGTACAACCAATTCTAAAGTGTTTTATTTAAACAATTCTTAAAAATGAATCAAAACAAATGAGTAGCGAATCATTTAATACATAATTGACTCGATTTTGAGTTCGAGCCCATGACTACACCTCAACTTATTATTAATTTGGAGGACGTATTGCCTTCATTTGGCTTTACTTTACATAATATGTGATAATCGGAGCGTAAAATTAAAGGCAGTAATACTTGAAATTCATAGAAGAGAATAATGTGAGGGACCGGTAGTCACGTAGTTATGATCACAGACTAGTATTCAAATCATTCTATAAATAATTTATATATAAATCATATTTTCATTAAAAATCTATAACCAAATATACGAACTAATAAAAGGCTGATATGTTTTAACTCAGATATTAATCGATATTAATATTAACAAAAAAGTATTTAATAATTTTCATTTAATTTTTTAAAGTAACCTAGTACAGTATAAATATGAATACAAAATGAGTTAAATTTTAAATAATTACATATAAATTATGAAATTGTTTTTTGAGATATTTTACAAAACTTTGTATTCAATGAGAACCGCAAAAACCATATAAACAATGTATATACAAATTAAATATATTCCATGAATTTTCTTTGATTTGAATCTATTACAAATAAATAGTGCCAATGAAGAGACCAGACTTATCGAAATCGTTGTATATAAGAGAGTCACCATTCGGTTATAGACCAACTTTTTTGTAAAAAAAATTAGTATCATATTTTTAAAGAGAAATGTCTAATAAATACCTCAATTCCATCTTCGGGTTCGTCCACTAAAAGGATAGTATATGGAAGGCCTAATCCCAGCAACAAATCTAATAATAATATTAAATAATAAAATTTATTTAATTTAAATTTAAATAATTATAATAATTACTGAGTAGAGGTCCTCCAAAACAGGCAGAAATGCCTATTCCTGGGTATCCGTGTCGGGCCATCGAAAGGTCAGATATCAAGTCTTTAATTGAAATATTTTAGTATTTAATTTGAAAGGAATATTTTTAGAAATACCTCCTAAACTGTTACCCCACGCAAGTATTGTGAGACCCAGAATAGAATCGCTGAGACTAAACATAATTCCGAGGGTTTCCAATATATTAATCACTTCGTTTGCGATCGCATTAATGAAAAGAACAGAAACTCCAAAACCAATGAATGCAAAGACATTGTTATAAACGGGAGGTTTTTCAGCACTCGATGTAAAGTAAATGACTAATGATATCGCAAATGACACTAAAAAAACTACACCCCAAAGAGGAAAGTGTCCGACCTTTGACTGATAGCCTGAATTTTATCACATTTTATCAATAATTTGATGAACAGATTTTAGTAAAGACTCACCGCTGAGAAAGAAAAGGGCGACCTGTGGTGCAAATAAAACATTGAGACAGGTCAATAATCGACACCAATTATTCTTAGGACTCTCCAAATCAACGACAGGTATACAAAGAGTCATAAAGAAATAAGGAATGGCTTTAATACATTCCATAGCTTTTTTGTACCAAGCATATTCTGGCCACTCCATTATATCAACAGGGGAGATATGGATAAGCAATTCCTTTGATTCAGTCAATGCCTTCTCAATAGACATCACAGAAAAGATGGAAGCGTTTGAAATTGTGGAAATTTGACGCAAAAAGGCTACTTTTCTGCTTTTTTTAGGACTATCACTAATAGCAGCATCTTGGTCCTTTTCGTGGTCCAAATCATAGTTTCTTTCAATAACACGAAGCATATTATCATGGTGATGATGTGCAATATGTTTAATTACTGAACTAGTTCTACTGTGTCGGGGGCTTCTGAAAGTGCCTCTTCGGAAGAATCCTGAATGATCAAGGACAGATATTTTAAAGTGTTTCAACGGAAAACTATATGTTTGAAACTTAAAAAATGTGGAAACAAAGCACTTGAATTCAAGTTCATTCAGTTTATCAAATAAGAGATAAATTAAATAAATAATTATTTCTATTATAATAAAACGATTGTAAATCATTTCTACCGAAAAGTAAATTAATTTCTTTTAGAAAACGATTTTCAGATAAATTAAATAACAATTAAGTCATTTACTTTACAGTGAATTTCACTGCTCTCAATCAATTAAGTGAAATAACCAAGGTGCTTTATTTAAATAGCTATTTACAATTATGAAATATAAATATACTTGGTTATTTCTTATTATTTCTCAATTATAAAACTAATATCTTTATTATTTCCCTCAATATTCAGACATTAAAAAAGTAATTCACTGAAACGAAGTGTGAATTCCATAAAAGGATTTTATATAACACAAGACATCAATAAATACTATTTTATATAATTTTAACCGAATTGTATGAAACGGTTTATTGCATAACTTCTGGAATTTATATCAATAAAAGAATCAGTGGATAACTTACTGGTTAAGACAACGTCCTGTTCTCCTTCAAGTGTTCGCGATCTCTGCCTTTTAGTGGTCAGCATTTTATTCCTTTTAAATCCAATATTAGAACCAAATGCTTCGGGGTCTCTATTTTTGTCAATTTTCTCGTTATTAGATATTATACTCAAATCTGTAGAACTGGTGGACGCGTTCTCTTCTTTGTTTTGTTCGTCTTTAGCTTTTTGTGTCTTCAGATAGAAATAACGGCCGATAATAACAACTCCGATATAAATTATATAAACGGCGACCAAACCTATGATAGGAATCGCATATTAGATATTTGTTTCACTTTTAATTAATTTATGATAATTTTGTTATCAAATGATATTAAAAACATATAAAAAAGTTAGTACTGATGGCATTCTGGAGATAAATCCTACACTTCCATATAATAAACCAAACCATAAAAGATGCTCCTAGGTAGAACGCTATATCTCTCATAAGTGGTCTTTGCATTACTTCAAATTCTCCGGTTAGAAGAACACTTCCCACAACTACTGTTGTCACGAAAATTCCGGCCCCTATTATATGATAAATAAATTATTGATTTGTTTTTACAATAATTAGTCAATAAATACCCCAAAGACTTGAAAAAATGAGCTGAGGTTTTAATTGTGTTACTCCACTAATTGAAGAGAATATATCGGGAGCGCCGTTTCCAAAAGCCAGAAATGTCACACCCTTTTAATGGAAATAAATGATTGAGAATTGTATGATTGAGTATTGAAACTCAATATATTTACAGCGATGTTATCGGGAAGTCGTAATGTCTTTGATATCGTGAGAAGTGCCGGACATAAACTAAAATAAGTATAAAGTGTTTGATAAAAGAAATTAAGCAAAAAATAAGAAATACTTACAACTCGTCTGCGACGACACCCATATTTAAGAATAGGAATAATAGAATTGCGAAAAGAATAACAAGAGAACCGGCCCTATAGTTGTCTCCGACATCGCAATACACCAAATGAGTGAAGTCATAAAGGATTCCATCGTAGGCACAATCTTCAGTAAGCTTGGTAAAGTTACATTTCTCAAGTGTAGTGTTAAATGAGTTAACGTGCAGACACTATACAAATAAATAAATATTAAAATATTGTTTTTTTTTATCATTTATTTAAATATTATATAATTTAAAAATAATCACAATTTTATGACACATTTATTGTTTATATTTACCTCCATTTCTAATATTATTTCTATTGACCCAATTATAGCTACTGAACATGAGCTTGCTCAATTTAAAAATGAGACTTACTTTAAGAGCGTCTTCGTCATCAGAGATCAGCTCAAGAATGGTTGACATCTCGAATCCAATCGTCTTTTATTAAGAATTTCTCAAAGAATTTATGGTTATTGTGGTTATGATTCCGATTACTGAAGACTATCTCTAATGATATAAAAACTGTTATTTAATTAACGAAAATAAGAATCAAATAAATAATCATTTGTTAAAAGTTAAGTTTATTTTATTTTATGTCTAATTAATTACATGTAATAAAGATTGAATAAACTTTGGTCTTGTGCTCAACTCATCCAAACTTAATCAAAGTTTCAATTATTAGACAAAACTTACTATTAATGAATTGACGTCAACTAAAAGACAATCACTTTTAACATTCAAACTAAAAACCAATTATTCTGTTTTCATTGGATTTATATAGTATTCTAGGCTTAAGTATTTCTAAAATATTAGATAATTGAGAGTTGATTAGTAAAGGAGTTATCGCTCACGTTATTGAGAAACACTTACAAATGTCTTTCAATTCAATAAAAAGATGAAACAATTTATGACAATAATCGAGAGATCTATTGAATGTCAAGTTTTCAGACGTAAAAACACTACACAATTTTCAATTGATTATAAGGATTGTCCGCACATTCCTTCATATAAAGGATTAAAACAATCAAAAAATTCAAAATATATTTTAAATGACATAATAAGTGACATAATTATAATAATTATAGTAAATAAGATTCAGATTAAACTTCTTATAGAAATATATTTTTTGAAAATATCAAAGGTTTTGATATTTTACCTGAACTTTATTCGTTCAATTTGAATGTTTATCTTGGTAATAAATTTAAATATCATTAATTAATTGGAAAACTTTATTTTATGAGAGTCTAATAAGTGTTTATCTTATTATGTGATAGCTTTTATGGAAAAATCTAACCGGATCATTTTTTGGTATGACAAGATTGGAAACGGCATTGCCTTCGCTTCGTTTGTTACCATAAGGGAATATTCGAGGATGTTTTATAATTGATAATTTTTTGTAAATAACAATAAAATTGTGTAAATAAGTCGGGAATATCTGTAAAGCATTAGAAAGTGAAGACAATTCCTAATAATTATAAAAGGAATCCAAGAACTCATCCAATACTTTGAAATTAAATATTTATTTCTTTTTTATGACTTTCTTAGAATTAGCTTTTCATAAGAGTTTTGTTTAGTCTTAGTCTAGACTTTAAACACCAGGAATTCCTAAAATATAAGAATTAGTTATAAAAACTGTTGCTATTATTTGTCGCTAAAAAACAAAACGGATTAACTAATATAATAAGTAAATAATTTTATCAATTAATAAATAAACGATTTGTGAGTTTTTCTCTGATAATTGAACCGGACTATAACTATAATGATTTCAACTTGTACATCTATTATCTGTTTATTTGATTAAGATTTTTGTCAATCAATGACTTAACTCATTTAATCAACTTTTAAATCGCAACGAAAGTTAATTTTACACAAAATATTTTATATACAAATAATCGTTTTAAATGAAAAATATAGAAAAGACAAAAAGTAACAAATTTTATAAAACATTTAATTTTTAATTAAATTTTAAAACTTTTCACTTAAATAATTTTAAAATCATATTCTCTTTTAAATGAGTCTTATTTTATAAAAATATTCTTTAATTTGGTTTTAATTTTTAAAATGAAAATTAAAAATGATGTCAATTAATTTTTTATAATTTATCATTAAGAGAAAATTACCATATCAATTTATTAATATATGCAAGTGTTTATTTAGATAACGTATTTTAAGTACAGTAGACAATCGTTAATCTTAACAATTTTGTTTCAATCTTTTGGTTAAAGATATTGATGTAAAAATTAAAGATTCAATACTGTATATATAAAAATTTAACTATTTTACCTTGAAGAGTCGAAGGGTCTTTGGTGAAATAGATCAAACTAGAGTAAACACTTATAATTAAACCTAACACTTTACTTCTTATCATTAAAATCCCATAAAAGATATTTTAGACAAAACTCAAATTTTTAACATTAATTTTTAACTATATTTAACTCAATTATCAAATTTCTATTAACCTAGGATATTTACTGGGATTTATTTCGTTTATTTAAAGATTACAGTATTTATAATTAAATTATTTAATAAAAGTTAATATTTATAATAAATGACATCAATTCAAATGATAAGAATTTTGATAGTTTTGTTTAAATCGAAAACAATTGGATTTATAATAACAATAATAACATTAGATTTAAACAAACCTTTTGTTCTGAAAAACGATTTCAAGTCTTTTGGATTCGATAGTCTTTTTGGGAAATTATATGTCGGATCACTTTTCTATATTAAAATCATTGAATTCTTGTTAAGTAAAAATATAATTGACTTCAATCAGATTCTAAATAAATTTAAAACTATATTAAAGAAGAATTAAAAGAAATAAATGTTTTTTATTAACTCCTTTCAAATAAATAGTCCGGATTATTATCTTATAATTTGACATTGAGCATTTGAACATCGGAGTATTTGATAGTCCGGTACAAAAATATTACAAATCAGGTTAACACTGCATTTTTAATTACGCCTACCTTAACAACAACCGATACCCTCCTCTTTCAATGGCACTCATATAGAGTCAAAATTTTAAAATGTCTGCTTTTGGTCACATATTCACAATATTCTTGTAAAATTTGAGCTAGTTTATTCCATTTTAATTAAGTTCGTGGTTTTTATATTTCTAAATTTCCTTGGTACAAAATCCAGAAATTTCGAAGTTTGGACATTTGTTGAGAATTGGATGGACTTCAATAAGAATTTTTGTTTATCACTAATATCCATAAGTTTTGTTATAAATAGTAGTATAAATAGTAGTATAAATAGTAGTAAAGGTGAATTATGACAATAGGATGAATGCATGACAACACATTCTTACTAAAATTTAATTTTAGTAAAGAAGATTTTTGAAGGGATAAAAACAGTTCTTCCTTTTTGTCCCCCATTTTAGAAGAGAATTATTATAAGAAATTGTGTCAAAAAAGAGAATATTTTTGATTGGATGACAGAAGACAATATTACAATAATATAGTAATAATATATATATAATTAGCATATTTTACACAAAATTAGAAGAAAGAACTTTAGAATCAAAATATAAGTAAATAAAAATGAAATAATTGACTCAAATCGCAATCAATTTTATTATACTATGAATGAGTCTCACAGAATGTCTAGAATTTCAAACAATTAATTAATAAAAATAACATTTGAGTCAATCGACAGTAGTTTTCGGCAGTCATTACCATTATTTTCACATTAATTCAGTTAAATTCACTGAAATGAAGTAAAGATAAGATTTGAGCTAAACATTCATTAAAATCTTTTTGGAATTGATTTTGATCTCAAATTAATGAGAAATTCATTAAATGAAATCAAAATCAAAGTATTATTGAATTATTAGAAATAATGTATTTAATCTAAAAATGTCTACAAAACTATTTATTTATTTGTTTTGCAGTTTTAGTTTAATATCTGATAACAAAATCAGTATTAAATACCCATTAAATAGGTTTTACTTTTTAGATATAATTAATTTCAGGTAAATTAAAAAATAATTCTCATAAAAGCTTTTAAGGATTGAGTCGTATATTAATAAATAATGAAAATTTGAACTGAAATTCATAAATAATTTAATAATCATTACAGTCTTTATCCGATTTTAGTAACTAATCAAATGATTTTAGACAAACCCATAAAGTCGTCAAAATATTTAAAGCATTTTACATAAAACTAAAACGAGTAATGGTTTCAAATAATATGATTGAACTAAATTCTAGTCTTTTTTTCATTTAATATATAAATTGTGATTAAAATGAAAAAAAATAGATAAAAGGATAAAATCTTTGATGAATTACAAAATGATTCGATAAATACTGTAAATGAAAAATAATTTTAAATATCCTTACTTATTTCTTTTGAGCAAGAACATTCTAAAAATATATTAATATCTAAGGTTTTAATTCTTTTAGTGAAGAAGATTCAAAAAATTTGTGAAAATTCCAAATATTCATTTAAGGATTTAATTATTATTAATTATGCAAGAACAATTATATTTAACGATATAATCTATCAAGAACAAATAATAAAACAAAGTCTCCGATATAAAAGACAAATAATTAGAGTGAAAACTATAAAGAATGTGCTGATCGCCCAACCGATTACGAAAAGTGTCCAGAACAATTGTTTATTCTTTGAACACCATTTGCCGCAAAGGTTTTCCTCTTCGTCTTCATTAGACATACAATTAATTATGTTATCACAGGTGAGACTCTTTTGAACACATCTATTATCGCCACAATTAAACCAATCGTTTTGGTCGGGACACTGACCACTGCTGTCACTCATATGATATGCGGTTAAAATTAATTCAAAATTTTTATTAAAAGTCGAAGTTTTTGAAGAAGAGGTCAAAAATGTTATTAAAACTTCATTTCTGTCACTGGAATAAAGCTGTTCCTCAAACACAGAACCTGTAAATGACTTAATTTTATTATTAAAACTAATAATGAGCTGATCGTTTGACTGATGGGTTAATGGCTGTACTCTTCGTCTCTTTGGAGAAATAATGTCTTCTACGGAATCATTTCGTAAATTAATCTGAAAATCAAAATTAATGTCTAAACTAAAGGGTATATTATCTTAAATACCGCTCTTATGTTGATTATAATACCATAATTTGTTGGCGCTCTCACCTCAACACTACATCTCAGAGAAGACCGATATGAAGAGGAGGACTGGACTGCACTTATTATTATTGTTGACTTATATGGCTGTTCACCGATTGGCACAGTATTTGTCACTTTACGACAAAAATTAGAATCATCTAAATAATACTTATCATAGTTAGAATGAACTAGTTTAAATTTCACTGAAATTAGCAAGATAATCCTAAATATTTTATTAATTTTGTACATTTTATGTAAAATAAAATTTGCCTCAAAAAGAGATTACATTTTTATTGTATGAATTTTATAACAAAATAAGTCTATTATCGTTTGCACAGAATTTGAGACTTTTATTGATTCACTGGAATCAGAATATTCTGTTTGTAGGGCACTGGTGTATATGGGCTGTGCGCTCACCTAATTCTATTAGATTAATGTTAATAATATGTATATAATGTTATACAAAACACTAATATAATTATTTTGGTAATGATATACTAAATTGTTAAAATGAACTTGATCTATTATTGGAATTATCAAATTATATATATTCTTATTATATCTGTAGTTCACTAATTAGTAAATGTCATTAAAAACGGATTCTACTGTAAGACAAAAATTTTATACCAATCGATGGACAGAAAATGATTTATATTCACTATATTTGAATCATTCAAATATTAATTCAAATTTTAATGGCTTTGAATTTCTAATAAATAAGTTATTTATTAATCTATGGTCTCTAAAACATATCAATTAATAAATATGTTTCAGAAATAATGTAAAAATTGAAGTCTAATGAATAAAATGAAATTTTATAATTTAATTGAAATTTTTACAAACATTTATTAAAATATACATAAAATGCATTTAAATTAGAAATTAATGATTAAATTATATAAATATTATAATAGAAAATATAATTTACAAACATTTGAGTGACTTTTATATTATTTGAAGTCATTTCAATCCAATGCTATTAAAATATTCGGTCAGTTGTTTCTCACTTTTGACAAAAGAGTCTTCTGTGTTGTCAATGAAATCTTCCAGTTCTTCAGTTAACGAATGTTTGTATGATATGACAAGAATTACGAGTAAACACACAAAAAGAAGGCTTAAAACTATGTATTTTAACATATTTTTCCAAAAAGTTTACACAATTTTAAAAATTTTATTTATAAAAGTTTCTCAAAGTATTATATTTTCAAATTTGATTCGATAGAAGCAATAGTTTTAGTGATTGTCTTCAATCATTATTAAGTTATTATATTCACTTTGAAACCAATGATTTCCAGTTTTTGTTTATTTTTTAAGGGTTTCCCCTCTTTCACTGTTCAGAGGGATAGAACTTTTAGAACAAAACAATTGATGAGAGATATGTTTTATTTTATAGATATTTTTTTCTGTAAAAACCGATTAAAAGTAGAAATTTTCGGTTTTTCTCTAATATTTGTTTTTGATTTCCTTTTGAATTAATTATTGTTATATAATTGTCTGCAAATATTCTTTTGAATAATATTTACTCTGATATGAATCTAAACACTAAAAGTATGTCATTTCTGGTCATTTGATAAATATAAGTGAAATAAAAGATTAGACCTTGCTTAATCATAATATATAATTTAAACAACAAATCTTTGATTATTTAGAGATAATAAATTATGTATTCTTACAATTTATTAAAATTATATTCAGGGAAATGAACAAAAACTGAGACCGCATGGAGTCATGGTTTCAATATCGAGTTTAAGTTCGAGTTAAACCTGTTTTGATATTAATGTTTCATTTTTATTAGTATTTTATGAAATAGTGTTCAAAAATTATTAATTTTAAAATTTTTAGTTTTTCTCCAATTTTAACGAAATTCTAATTATTCTATAAAAAAGTTTATAATATTTTTTAACTTAAAGCAAATGATTGAATATTGAAGCAAGATCAAATAATCGGGTTATTAAATAATCATTTCTCTTTTAGAGAAATTTACAAAACTAATGATTCACTGAAGGGAAGACACTGTTTTTTGATATACAGGTAACTTTATTTTTAGAATGATCAGTGCATTTGCACTCTTTGTTGAGAAAAATCCCGGAAAACCATTTAATTTTAGAGATTTTGATGACTCATAAGAATAAACCATTTAATGATTGGTATTAAATAAGAATTGTTTGAAAACTTTGACGGCTATTGTTGTCAATTAGTTATTAATTCCTATAATAAAGTGGTTGAAACATTAAGGAATAACCAAGGACTTTCAATTTATATTCCAACTGTTAGACTCTCTTTCCATATGAGAGTTTTGTTGAAGTTTTTAAATAATTAATAGTTCTTTAATCATATAATGATATTTTTTAAAATGAACATGTTGCGATGAAAATATAAAGAATAAAAAAGACAATGACCATGCTACAAAATTCTTATGAATATTATAATCCATAAACTAGTTATTTGAAAACTAGTGTTGAATACAGGATCACACAATAAGAATAATAACTATTTTATGGATTTTCTCAAATAAAGAACAGCTGTACTGAATAAGTATAAACTAAAGGTATAATTCAAGGAAAACCAATTATTAGTAAATTAGTCAGGCAAATTTGATTTGTCTAAAACTTGTATTACAAAAAGAGATCTATATATCGAACAACAAAATTACAGACAATTTGTTCGACATAAAGAATGTCTTCAAATTTTGCATAAAATAATACAAAAATGTGTTTAAAGTGATATTTATTTGAAGAATTAATGTTTTAATGTTACATAAAATCAGTTCATTATATTTTGATTATATTTTAGTAGAAATTCCTTTAAAACAATGATATTATAAGAATTGAAAAGTTTATGTTTTGTTATGGTTTGCAAAGAATTACAATATTTAACTTAAATGACTTCAATATTCTGCTTATAATATACAAAATTATACCAAATTTTAAAAAATTATTTTCGATTTTCAAATATAAAATTGTTTATCTTGTAGAATGATTTTCTATTGCATCTCAAAATTGACAAGGTAATTGTTCCAATTAGTGAAAATGTTTAAATTATAAAGCATTGACTATAGTCGTTTGTCAATCTTATAAATATGATTTAATATTATTATTATTATGATTTTAAAATTGATTTTTCATAAATTTAATTATAAATAATAGAGTATTTAATGTTTTATCAAAACAATATACTATTCATTACTTTTAACATAATTTCCTTTAATTAGGGTTTAAAAACAATTTTCTTAAATACTCTCAAATGAAATGACAGACAATAAAACTATTAACTATTAGTGGAATTTTATATTATGTTATTTATATCATTTAATAATATTAAAACTCATTTATTTATAGTTTGAGTCTAAAAATAATGATTTTATTACTTAAATTGTTTTTTCAAAATTCAATAACAAATGAAAAACTAAGACTCAAAACAAAATGAGCGCAAATCAATTGATTTAAAAAAATAATTAAAAAGGACTCCACGGAATATTCTGTTCATATTTCATATAAACAGCAGTTATGAACGAATGTATTGTAACCGTAAAAACGACAAGAAATTCAAAAATATTTTCAAAATCGAACACATAAATAACCATAATGACCAAGTTCACAAATGCGAAATAGAGTATAATTCCATACTTTTCTTTAATCGTTCCATAAAGAGCGAGAAGAATAAGTGAAAAGTAGAGCCAAGTGTCAGACCAAATGTTCAAGGTCCATCCACGAATCTCATCCTCTGCGTCCTTATCGTGTTTTAGGATTTCCTCTTCGATGTCATACATTTCTTTGAGGTCAACGACGAGGTAGTAAATGACCATGATTAATAGAATATTTAGTAATACAAATAAACTATATTTTAGAAGAAATTTAATGGTGACTTTAACATCACCTAGGTGAAATAGTGTTACACGAAAAAGTATTCGCGATTCCTCTGCCATCACTTTTTGCTTATAAATTATATTTTGGTCTAAACTTGTCTTTCAATTGTGAAAAATGAAATATATTTTCATTGCTTTGTATTATATGTAATATAAAATTAAATGTTTATTCAATTGTCGTATAAGTCATTAAATAAATGAAAATAATTGTATTTATTTGTTCAGAGCTCTAAAAATATCAAAACCAAAGGATTTCAATGTTTTAATCGTAACTTTAATTTGAAAATATTTTGATTATATGATGAAAACAATTTTTATCGATAAATAATGCGATTATGTCTTTTGTGATTAATTTCATTGAAATTATCGTTTTTATCATCTCTTATAACGTTATTATGTTTTTTCTATAAATAAAAAAAAATATTTTTAAAATATTTAATTACTTAAAGGACTAAAATAAATGTTAATAACAATTAATTTATTACTTAACAGAACCGAATCGCGGAATCACAGCTTATATATTAGTCGCAACAAAATTTTAGCAAGATAATTGTGAGCAAGTTGAAACTTTATTAATTTTTAATAATTTTAGACAATTCTTTGATTGAATTCAATTTTAATTTATTAAAAACAAAATAAAAGTTTATGCCATTTTGTTTGACATACATGTATATAGAATATGTTCAATTTATGGATTGCTTGTTCTATTGTTGGTCAAATTATCAAAGTAATCATATTTTAGAGTTTATGTCTTAAATATAGAGCTTTTACTGTAGTTTTAATTAGAAAAAACGAGGAAAACTTTCAAAATTTATTTGAAACACTAATCAGAGGAAAGTCTAGTTAAAAGATAACTTTGAAATGACTTCAAATCATTTGCGATAATTTTTATCAATAGTTTAGTACAAATTAGTACATATTTCTGTGTGAAAATCATATAAATATTAATTTTGAAACAAATTTAGAGAAAATTTATTAAACTTTTATTTTGTGAAAATGTTTTCCTCAGTTTTTCGTCCGATTCTCAGACAAAATGTCGTAAATTTACAAAAGTGTAACACATTTACAACGAGTTCTTCGATGAGACGAATAGAGAATGTTTTGATCATTGGTTCGGGTCTAATGGGTTCGGGTATCGCTCAGTCGTGCGCCACTTCTGGAAAATTTAATTCAATTACATTACAAGACGTAAATCAAAAACAATTAGATGTTTCCCGAAATGCTATACAACAAAGTCTAACAAAACTTCATTCGAAGAAAAGGATTGAAATCGAAAGCGTCGATAAAACTCTTAACTCAATTACATTTTCAGAACAGATTAAACCGGTTTCCGACTCAAACCTATTAATAATCGAAGCCATAACTGAAGTCTTAGAACTAAAACAAAAGATCTTCGAAAAACTAATTCAAGAATTTAAAGGCAATAATTCTGTTATTTTTGTGACCAACACTTCTTCCCTTTCGTGTGAAGATATTGGAATAAATGTAGAAAACAAAGAAAGGTATGGAGGGCTTCACTTTTTCAATCCGGTGCCACTGATGAGGCTCGTGGAGATCGTTAAGACATTTAATACGAGTTCACAAACTGTAGAAACACTCAAAGAATTTGTTGCAGACATTCAAAAAGTAAGTGTCTTATGTAAGGACACCCCTGGCTTTATAGTGAATCGTCTTCTCATACCCTACTCTACGGAAGCAATAAAAATGTATGAAAGGGGTGACGCCTCTATCAAAGATATCGACACCGCTATGAAATTGGGCGCCGGATATCCGATGGGTCCATTCGAACTGATGGATGTGACCGGAATCGATTTGGCACAGCATGTGGTCGAGTCATGGCTCGCACGTAATGACCCAACACTTAATATATCAAAATCTGAATTAATCGATAAAATGGTATCCGAGGGAAGACTCGGACGTAAGACTGGAAAAGGTTTTTATGACTACAGCGGGAAATAAATCGATTGTTTAAACTTTAAAGTCATTAAAAATATATTAAATATTAAATTTTAATCCAAAGAGAGTTAAGTAATTCCCATTCCCGTGACATCACGGAAGGGAATGGAAGTGAATTTTATTTCTTATTTTAAATTATAAAGTGAACTAAATACAAAAATATTTTTCAATTTTTTTTATAGAATATATATTATTATTGAGTGAAATCTAAGAATTTGAAATAAATTTAAGATCTGATCCACAAATTTTTAGAGCCTAACCTTAAACTCTTTTTTAATACTAAACAAGTCTTAAATCACTCCTGA
>JAQFZM010000842.1:0-24015 GCA_034695785.1 Galumna obvia | reverse complement strand
CCTACGAGTTTGGGACCCTTAACATTAGCGTCTATGGACAGATACTAGATATGTTGGGACTTTTTTGGTCTAGGGGGTGGGTATTTTGCCAAAATACCTCCCCCCCTAGAGCTCGGCTCTTTAGCCATCCCTGGTTTAAAGTTGTCTTCAATTTATATATTTGTTGTCGACTAAAACATTAGAACAAACGGACCATAACTTCATTTATATTCAATATAACGAAACAACTGTCGATTTGAATATATTAAGAGATATTGAAAACACTTCCTTCACTTTTATCTTTTAATTCACAAAATTGTGACCTTTCCTTATATATACTTTTCATCTAACTTTAAAGAAAATTAAGCAAGCATCATTTAATTGATTTTTGTAAAGCATCTAAATGAGCATGTTAATTATTTTAATAAGAAATAAAGTTCACTTCAATCAAAACAGAATTAAAAGAATAAAATAAATTAAAAATGAATTTTATTTAAATTCATTTTAATTTTGTGTCGAATTATTAAATTTCATAAATTTTACAAATATTCTAATAATTAATTATAAATTAAATGTTTTCAAACTATTTGTTTATTATTAAGAAATCAAATCAAATAATATTCTAATATTGAACTCAAGATAAGTAAAATTAATGTCAATTTGAGTCAAACTATAATTAAACTTTAAGTTGCAATCAATCGAATGAAAGCCTCCAAAAAAGAGGACAATTGGAACAAAACAAGTCTAACAAAGATTTAATCAATGGTCGAGTCTTTTGTTGAGAACTTCTCTTCTAACTTCTTGAACACAATTGACAAAACTTTTGACTTCTTTTGAACATTTTAATGGTTGCGATTTATGGTTTTGAAGGCATTCCACTACTGTTTTCGACATTTCCTTACAAATGGGTTCACATTTTGTTTTAATAATTTGTTTTTCAACGTCTGATATATTGTTTGAGAGTTTGTCGTTTGCGGTTCGCCATAACTGTCGGTTCTGTTTCTGCAATTCAGAGATTTGCGATTTCCATGACTTTTCCAAATGTCGGATCTGATTCTGGTATTCCTCTCGAGGGGCCGGAGAAGACGGAACACCCAACACTAATTCGTTCTAAAATATAATCAAATAAAATATTAGATTAAGAATTAGATAAAGTCTTGAGATTACATTTTGACTGTTTTGTTGTTGTGGTGGAAGTGTTGGCGGACTTTGTATTGTTTGTTGTAGTGAATTGGACTCATCCGCAGAAGTGTGACTATCATTAGTTTGTGGCGGCTTTTGCTGTTTATTTTGACCCAACTTTTGAACCACAGATTCGGAGATCTGTTTAGAATTAAATGAATATTATTTGAGGAAAAATCAATGAATTATGAAAACAAACGCGAATAACTCCGGACTGATTGTCATTAACAACAGTAACTCTTCTGGTACTGGAGTTGATCCCCATTTTTAATATGATATCATATATTTTGTTATTATCTGATTAATAAGTGATCGGCGAAACCGATTTGTCTGAAGTCGGGTTCAAAGTTAAGGTCACTTCAAAGCATGACATCCATTACTATTGGATTATTTAATATGTATTTCAGCGAAATCTATTGACTCAACCTTTACTTCATTCTATTTATTCATAAACTTTTAGTTTTTATTTTCTTTTAAATATTAATTATTTTAAAGTTTTAATAATAAATTTTAAATTTATAACAAATTTACACGAATAATGGCGTAAACAAATGAACTATTACCATGGTAAGTCATCATTTTATTAAAACTCAAATGTTTCATTAAGAACTTTAACTTTGTGCTAGATAATTTTTTAATTGGGTGTTATTTAATAAACAATCATTAAATAGAGAGAAACACTTTCTATTTAATTGCAATTTATTATTAATGGAAACAAAAAAAATGTATACATTTTTTTCCGAAATATATATATATATAATATTATATAATTATATTACAATAAATCGATATATAATATGAAAATTAAAAACAATTTAATAATTTGTAAGAATAATAAAAATATGTTATTATTGTGCAGACAATTGAACTAAAAGTGAAATTCTTTCCATTCATTCAAAAAGTGTCAAATAATTCCCAAAATGTTAACCAAAGTTATGAATTTAGAGTGGAGTCAATGTTTTGAGGTCTTAATTGTTGTTCCGTTTGACCATTCATTGATCTAAACATTAGAAACAATTGATTAGAAATTATTAAATATTCAAATCAAATAAAATGTAATTTACTTTTCAAACATAGCCTTTAATACATCACAACTGTGTTTATACCGCAACTCATTTTTCATGGCTGAGTGATGCCAATCCTGTCTCACTTGTTTCCAATGGGTGACATTACGGGCCAGAAGGGAAGTAAAGCTGTCGTCCGCCAAACTATTGATGGCGACGTCTGCCTGAGATTCTGGCTTTTTATAGTTCCGAACCGATTCTGGTATTCGTAAATCAATTTCATTCCCAGATTTGTCTTTAGGTTTAGGCAATGGTTTTGGCAAATGATATATTCCGGAAGGCTTTTCATCGAGTGGTCCTCCACTACCGTCTAAGTCTTCATTGTATTCTTCGACGGTCGGCGATTCGTAAAGATTTGGTAATTGAGTGTTGTTTCGAATCCACGACCGACAGACCGGATAAAGTGGTGCGTCTTCTCTGGCGGTCGAGAAACTGAATTGAGCCAAATCTACGCTTCGGTCAAACAGTTTCAAAACAAATGAAGACGTTTTGGCAAATGATTCTTCTTTAAGACCTTTTCTGTCCCTAAAAATCAAAGAATTAATAAAAATGAAAACATAAAACACATTAAAATTTTGGGCACTTTTTTTGTTTGTGAGGACGTCTTCTCTTCATATGAGGCGAAGAATCTGTCTGTTCGTCGTCTTCATCGTAATCATCCTCTTCTTGAGAGTCACCCTTCGATATATGAGCCAAGAGGTCATCCAATTTATTTCGGGCGGAATCGACTTCATTCAGACCTTCAGTTCTCTTCTGTCGACGCAACCGATTGAGACGTTTAACAGATCTTGGTCTGATAGGAGTGGCCACAATTAATTCTTCGTCGTCGTCCTCTTCTTCTTCGTCTTCAACAATATCTTCACAAGAATTAACATCAAATCCATCGTCTTCTTCAACAGAAGAGGGCGAAGAAGTAATAATAGTATGTCTTTTAAATGACTTTTTTGGTGTTTCGACGGGTGTTGTCGTGAATTGACCGGTGCTTTGGTTTTGGTGTCCACTTAAGGAATTTCGGTCACTCTTATCATTGATGGCAACCGTATTATCTTCAGTGCTATCACTTCTTTCCTGTTTTATAAGCCTTTGGGCAATACGTGAAGAGACTCGACTTCCAACCATTTCTTGTATAGATTTGTAGAGAACCGACAAAAAAGTGTTTTCACTTAAATTAAAGTCTTATTCAAAACACACTGTTTTTGAGCCAAAATCAAAATATGATTACTTTTTGCCTCAAATCTAATCATCCAATCATTGCCTTTGTTTGCACTCAATTTGTTTTATGAAATGTTTTGAGCGCTTATTTTGAATTAACTTTAAATTATTTATTAAATTAATATTAAATTAAAATTTGTTTAGTTTTGGCTCATTTTTATCTTTAAATATTTGACTCAAGTTTTTGAAAAATATCCCAAAATAGTGGAAACTTAAATAAATATAATATAAATCATTTATTAAACCTTTAAATTATTATTTTTAGTCCTTATATAACGTTATATTTTAATAATATTTTTGAACCCTAAATACATTTATAATATTTATTAAAGCCATTACTTAAATATTAATTCTCAAACCGTAACGTTATTTTTGATTTATGCAGAAAATATTGGCACAATTTAACATAAAGAGAACCTTGGTGGTTCATTTAGATTTTAGTTAATTTTATTAGTAGTTATTTCAAACTATAAATGATGGGCACAACTAATACACTATTCATTATTCATAAAATTTATGAGAAACTAATCGATGAAATTAAATCACATTTAAATGAATTTAGTTTTAATGTAAGTCTTGTTTTCAATTAATATTTTCTGACCTTTAATTTGGTCTCAAAACCATAGATTCAGACAATTGTTTGGAAGAGTTTCGCACAAATCGAGGAAATTAATGTTCCTGAAGATGAGTTGACACAAATCAATACAATCATCACTTTAGGAGTTCCGATGGAAGCGCTAAAAGAATTGAATCGAAAAATTCGATTAAACCGATTAAATGACAATTTAGGGGTAATTTTAATATTTTCTGATTTTATATTTCAATAATTTTTCAAATTTTCGAACAAAAGATAATTTTCTCAAATATTGGAAGAAATGGTTTATATATTTTCACTGATTTCGGTCCAAATGTCGGACATTTACCAATCGATCAATACTTGAAGACATTCAAGAGTTTAAGCATTTGTGATGAAAACGAAGAATATTTTCCTCTTTTCAGTTCTATTATCTGTGGTTTGATTTGTGGCCAAATTTTAAGTAATCGAAAACAAACGAATCAAATGTTTTTATGGGAAATCAATTCACAAATTTTCAATAATAAGTTTGAAAGTAATGGACCGGTAGTTGTCGTGGGTTTGGGTTCTTTAGGCTTTTCAATTGTCAAACAATTGGTTAGAATCGGAGCACAGAATTTGGTTTTAATTGATAGCGATTCGGTTCATAACTATAATTTAAAACATAATTTATTTCTCAAATCTCATATCGGACTTAAGAAGTGTGAAGTCGTCAGCGATTATGTGAAGAATGTCAACACTGGGATCAAAGTTAAAGTCTTGTACTGTTGGGCTCAAGACTCTAATCTTAAATTATTCGATGATTTATCCAAAGAAAAGGCTGTGATTATCAGCGCAGTTGATAATATCGAAACCAAAAGATTCTTAAACAAAGTTTGTCTAAACTATTGTTTGCCATTCATTGATGTTGGAATCGATTGTCATATGTTTCACATCCAACCAATAGTTCCTCACTTAACCGAATCATTTTACGCTTATTCAGACTCTTCAGACCCGGAATATCCACTCTGTGTTCTCAAATCTTTTCCTCAAAGTATTGATCACTGCATTCAGTGGTCTAAAAATAAGGTCAGTTTAAATGTTATAAAACATTTTGTAATACTTTTTTTTCAGTTCGACAATTGGTTCAATAAAAGAGTCAAAAGGGCTGACAATTGGGAAAAGTGTATAAACACTTCGCGTTTAATTTTCGAGAATTTCTTTAATCGAAAGGCAAAACAATTATTATTTAGTTTTCCTCCGGAGAGGACCGATGAGAATGGGCTCAACTTTTGGTCTGATAAACAAATGCCATTTCCCATTCAATTCGATTTTTCTAATGATTTGCACAAAAATTTTATTATTCTTTGCGCACAACTAATTGCAAGAGTCAATAATATTGAAATTCTTGATTTCGATAATATTTCAGATCATTTAATTGATTGGACTATTCCTCAATTTATTCCTAGAAGTGATAAAATAATAATAACTGATCCATCAATAACTCAAACATCAGATAACATCAATAAAATTGTGAGCGAAAGTAATGACATCAAACCAATTATATACTCCAGAGATAATGAAATACATTTAAAATTCATTCACACATTAACTGTAAGTCTTATCGTTTTATAATTGATTTAAATTTTTTCTTTGAATAAGAATTTGAGGGCAAATATGTATCGCATTGAAAGCGCTTCCATTTCTGAAGTAAATCGAATTTCCAATAAAATAATCGATTGCTTTGATTTCACGCTTTGGACCGCATCGGCAGTGGTTTGTCTTTTGATTTGATTTTCATTTATAACTTAAATTCTTGTTTAGGCTTCCATTGAATTATTAAAATTGTTTGAACTAAAAGGGAACTACAAATTGAATGAAGAGCTTATGTTTAATTCAAATCATTTCCACAATTTATACGATTTAGACGTTTGTATTATTTCTGAACCAAAGAAACCGAACGAAACGAAACTTTCAAACGAGTGTTATATAACAGAATGGGATCAATGGGTTATTTGTGAATCTCAAAAGTCAACCCTTGAGGAAGTGTTAAATGAATTAGAGTTAAGGTCTGGTACTGTCTGTTCTATGATTGTTATGGATGACTCGATATCAATATATTTGCCGCAATTGTTTCCAAATCATTTGAAGCGTAAAAAACAGACGATGAAAGATATTATAACCAATTATTACTCAAATGTTCCCACATTTGTGACGCTTTCGGTTTCATTTGAATCTGAAAATGAAGAGGTCTTCGGACCAAATATTAAATATATTTTTAATTAAAATTTTTATTTCGGAAAAAATTAATAAAAATCTATTTATTTTGCAATAATTTTAACGAAATTTTCGAAAAAAAATAATAAAAATTCAAATTCTATTTAAACAAATTATTTACAGAATATTCGATGCATTTGACAACGGCTTCAATACTTTACATAAATTTATGGGTTTTTTTAATTAAAAGTCCTTAACTGGTTCTGCACTGAACGCCGACCTGATCAGAATCATCGTCTTCTGAGTCCATCATATTTGATGGCATTCGATATCCCATATTTGATAGCATTACTTCTAAAGGATCGGTATTCATACGCTTTTGATTAGCAGTTGCCGCGTCCTCAGAGTTTTCCACTTCTCTCACATCTTTGGTGCCGTCCTTTAATCAGTTTATTAGAAGATTATATCAATCATTTGATTATTTAAATGTTACCTCTGGTCGAGGGCTCCAAAGTCTGACCACTTGATCGATACCACTGGTGGCCAAAAGACAAGTTGTGGGATGTGGTTGTAAACAATTGACAATCGAGTCGTCGCCATTAATAACTTTTACAATATTAGTTGTCTGTCGATCCCATATATAGAAGGAGCCGTCATCGGAACCGGCAACTATATACTGCCCATCACTTCAAATAAAATAAAAGTTTAATTATAAAGTAAAGGGATGAGAGCAGACCTCCCAAAAAAGTTGGCTTCTTTTATATCAGTAGTAGTATTGCAATGACCACAAAATCTTTGTTTATAGTCATAAGACATGACTCTCCACTCTTTTTCCTGATTATTGATTGCATTCGACATATTGTACTGAACTCCCGATCCGTTACTAACTGAGAGATCAAAAAGAGTATCATTGGATTCATTTCGTGACTTATTATCCGATTTAGAATTTAATGCTTTTTGAATATCTTTAAAGAGTGAATCGCATAAGTCTTTGTCATTCTTTTGTAATTTTGGAAAATTTGTTGTCAATGATTGAAGACAATCAAAGGCTTCTTTAAACCATTCGAGTAAATAAAGACAACGAACCAAACGGTAGTGCGCTTTAATATACTCCGGATCTATACTTAAAGAAGTATAACAGTCTCGTAAAGCGTCGTAAAGATCTCCGGCCCACTCCCTCTTCATATATGCCTGGGCACGATTTGCATAGAGGACAGCTCCATTTGGACACATTAAAATGGCTCTATTGTATAGACTTATGGCAAAAGTGAGTCGTTTTTGAGTGGAACTCTTGTCTTCCTTCTTGTATTGACTGCTTTCGTATACTTCGTTTGCTTTGCATTTGATTTTATCAACGATTGAAGGCAAAGGAGTTTTATGTAAATAACGCTTTTTAAACAATTGATGGCTTCGAAGAATAGAATCTTTCGACGAATTATTAATTGTGCCGTTCATATGATAACCATTACTGACTGAAGAAATATTTGAGGAAATCTCTTTGTGATGGAAACCATTTTTATGAATTGAATCGATTTCAAAGAATTTTGGTTTCGATGGCTTTAAAACGTCGAATAAATAGATTTGTTCGGAACCTAAATTAGACAACAATTCTGTTCCGTCGGGACTAAAGGAAAGGTAAGTCGAGGCATAAGCGCGATATCTCTTCTTATCTCTTCTCCTCAATAGATGTCCCGCAACGAAATATTTAACACAACCCACGGGTAGAGGACAATTCAAAGTCGAAGAATCCACTTCTTGAGGACCGCTCTCACCGCGACGTCTGTCCCACGAATATCGAGAACCTAATTCTGTTCGGTTCTAATTCAAGAAACAAAATAAGTATTCATTTATGTATTCATTTTTTAAATAAAAGACTTTAAAATACTTGAATAGTTTGGAGAGAAATCATTCGTCGGTCATAAACTCTAACAAATGGATCGTTTGCTCCGATGGCCAACATTTCGGTTCGCATCGGATTTATTGCTATACATTTGATTTCAGCGTTGGGTCCGTTATAGTCGAGTAAATTAATCAAAAGATTGTTTTCAACTTTAGAACAGCGATGTCTTTCTCTCAGATCGTATTGTAAAACAAAGCCATCCTCAGCACCGGACCAGAACATGAAGGGACAGTTGGGAGCGACCGCTAACCTCTTGACTCTTCCCATATGACAACAACAGGAAAGTGTTGTCTCTGAAGATTTTAAATCATGAACTCTAACTTTACAGTCAGCGGCGGCCGAACACAGAATATTGTCGTTTGAGTCGGGAATGAATTTGACGGAAAAGATATTTCCCTGATGTCCGCTCTGAAGACATTCCAGTTGTTTGTGTCGAAACGGATCCCAAACAATAATTTGAACGTCATCTGAACCGCTCGCCAGAAGACTTAATACCAATACATTCAATAAATATAAAATAAGATCAACAAATGAATGGCACTTACGTTCCCTTTTGGTTCCACTCCAGACAATTAACACAACCCGAGTGTCCCTAATATCACAAATAAATATCATTTTATGTAAAAACTTTTATTCAAATATTTAATAAAAAGTTTAATATTAAAGAACTTTAAGAAATAGTATTTATGTTTACTTATTATACACATACTGTATATAATGGATAAGTTATAACTAGAGTACGGATTTTAGCCTATTTGCCTATTCTTAATGGTTAGTAAAAATGTCATAACACTTGAGATCTTCACCGATCTCATACTGAAGCTAATTTTAACCAAAGTTTTTAGAACCTATAAATGCCTTTTTCCTAGAGCTGCCTATTTGGCTGAAAACAGATTTTTTTTGCTTATTATTGTTATTTAGTTTACATTTATTAAATAAAAAGATATAAAACTGAAAAATATAATTAACAATATACTATATCACACAAAAAATATAATAAAATGGTGAGAATGTAGGGAAAAATAAAGGATAAATCAATATACAAACTATACATTTGGTAGAGCTCTCAAATTTTACTTTAAGACGACTCTTTTTTCTGTAATTTTTTTTGAAAAAATTGTAAAATTAATTCAATTTCTTATAAAAATAAAGATGTGGACAAAATTAAAACCTTAATTTGTGACATTTTTCATAAAAATAAATATATTTTAAAATGATTGTTATTAACATATGAAAATTTCAATGTTATCACCAAAGCCTTGCTTTTTATGGAAATCATATATTTTATGGACAAATAAACGTGTACTAAATAAATTCATTAAACGATTCACTTAATAAAAATTAAAATGAGACCCCTTTAATTTTCCATATATTGACAATAATTCCATAAATATTCCATATTTTTCTTATTTTCAATACTTATTTAACTAAAATTTTATAAATTTCATGGAATCTATGAAACCAAATTTCATTTTAGTGAAAGTTTTGTATGAGTTTTTCAATGATTTTAATTTCAGGCGTTTTTGTCTCATTCCTAAAAAATATTACCAAGTACATTAAAAAATAAACCCTTTCATAGTTAGACATAAATCAAATGTTTTACCTTGAGTATACGTTGTATAATGATCAAATTCTATTATAAAAATATCCTGACCAATGACTATCAATTATGTTTGAAGCTTATTTATTCAAGCGCCAATTTTAAAAATTCCGAATCTAAATTTTAATTATTGTTAGATTTAATCAAAAATTCTTAAAACAATCAAACTTTGACTATAGTTTTATGGTGAAAAAAAGTTTGCTAAGTTATTCACATGTTATATTGAGCTCACCTCTAAATATAAGGAATTGTTATCAAATAATGACCAAAATATGACCAAAGATATAGTTTAGAATTTAAATGACATTTGTTTTAAGTCTATTATTGGTTAAACTTATGAAAAAATTATAAAATTATCATTTTTTATATTCCACATATAGTCCATACATACTAATTTTCAGTCCATAAATCCATACATATTTTTAACATTTTAAATCCATATAAAGCAAGGATTTGGTTATTACATTAAAGTTTGTTGAAAGCTTTTTTCATGATTATTTTTAGCAGAAGTATTAGTTTTAATTAATATAATATCAAAAATAACTGAATTATTCATTTAAATTTACAAAAACTCAAAATAATATTGATTTTGGCTATAAATCTTAGAAAAATAATTGCCTTTTTAACTATATTTTAAAGCATTTTATAGGACCTATTTTGACCATTATATTTGCCTATAAATCCGTACTCTAGTTATAACTTACTTTTCTATTATTACCTTGCTGATTGCAACAAATACAAACAAGTGACAATAAGTGAGTACAAACTTATAAAGACTTAACTTTTCCTTATTTACAAATAAATACTTTTATTTGTAAATAAGGAAAAGTATTTAATTCGAAAGTAAGGGATAATTCGGGGTAATTGTGGTGAGCCGTGGACTCAATACAATTAGTTAGTTATGAAACTACTTTTTAAATATATTTATATAAGAGATTAAAATATTGTTAAATGAATGTTATAATTGGATTCATCACTAAAACATTAAAGTTTGATGAAAGTCTTACCTCGAGTTCCACTTCGAGTCCGAGTCTTTTAATAAGGCTTTCATTGATTTGCATTTTTCGCTGAAATTTGAATCCTTTGGTGTCATTGTATTCACGCATTTGTTGCCAATTAATACAATTATTTGAAACCATTTTTAGTTGACTTCAGAATCAAATAAGAGATTTGTTTCGTATCGGAAATCAAATAATAAACAAATGAATCGTTAAATAAACTAATGATAACTCATTTTTCTTAAATAAATCGACAAAAAAGAACACAAATTATTAATAATTTTAATAAAAATCGCTTTAATTTATACTAAATTTATGTCGAAAACAATTTTTTCAAACAAAAACAAAATTTAATTTCGATTTTCACTCAAAATTCATTTATTTAGAAAAAACACAAATTTTTATTTGATTTCACATTTAATTATAAATTTATACTTAAGTTATAATATATTATTTTGACTTTAAGTTTATAATAAAGTTATTAATAAGAATTTAATTTATAAATTAAGTAATTTATTTAATTATTAGTCGATAGAAACAACTTTTTGTTTATATTTTTCAAACATTACAACCATTGGATTAGAAATAAATTATGACTAAAATTTATATTAATCATATAAATTAATTAGTAACAAAAATTAGCAAGTTAACACAAATAATTATATTTATAGGTAGTTGTAAATTAAAATTGCAAGATTAATTTTAAATTAAGTTAGAAAAAGGTCATTTTAATTAAATTATATAAACTTATATCTGACGTTATTTTTGATTAATTATATTAAAAAACAAAAATACTTTTCAGTCAATAAAAAGATAAATAAATGAAAAATTGAAATCTGTTTTGAATTTATAAATATTTTCATTGACTTTATATTAATAGTAAAATGAATTTAAATAATATATAATTTATTAAAATTAAATCAATGTTTAGTTTATTTGTCAAATAAAGTGCTTTTTATGCAAAAAATTAGAGATTCATTAGAAAAGATTAATAAAAGCTGTCAATCAATCAAAGAAAACATGTTTTTAGACAATGAAATGTTTGCTACAAATTTGGTCATTTCATTGATATAATTAATTGATTTTATTGTGAAAAATAAATCAAATTATTGACTCTTTTGTTGGAGAATAATAATTTAAAATATGTGAATTGTGCTTGCATATTTTCACTTATTTTTGGTTCAATTACATAATGTATTGACAATAAGAGATAATTAATGACATTTAGAGTGAAGATGTGAATCAATTAATCAGTAAATGATTAGTTTTCTTAAAAGTTATCATTTTCTTCAATATATCTTTGATTTAAACATCGATTAAATGATTTGAAATGATTTCAAAGAAATCAATGGTTAAGAAAATGAAGAGAAGAAAACTAATAAAGTTATGGTCTTTAGTACTCTTGTGTTCAGTTCCTATGAGTTTATTTATTTACACACAATTGAAAGAAAGGACTCACTCTAAACACTTCTTGGGATTCACTGACAGAGAGGCAAAACTCGCTGAAAGAGTCAAAGAAGTTGAACAACAGAACCAATTTCTAAGAAGACAATTGAGTATTTCCAGAGAGAAATTGGTGTCCATTATGTCTGAAACACAAAAAGAGCAGAACTCAGACAAAGAGAACAATAAAATAAGTGATAATTCAGTGGAAAAGAAAACAATTAATAATCAAAACAATAGATTTGAAACCATTAATAATCATAACTTTAATCCAAATCTATTATCACTTAATAGTGAAACCAATTCTTTTCATAATTCAAGTAATGGCTGCGCGAACGGTCGCGAAGACATGGTTCCCAAGTGTGAGATCATTGAAGTAGTGATAGTCTGTGCGGGTTATAACAGTTCCCGTTCTGTCGTAACACTAATCAAATCAATTTTGTTTTATCGGAAAAATCCGTTACACTTCCACTTCATTAGTGACTCAATCGCTCAGTTGATACTACAGACACTGTTCAAGACGTGGTCAGTCCCAGGAATAGCAGTCAGTTTCTATTTGGCGGATAACCTCCAGTCTGACGTGTCGTGGGTGCCAAACAAACATTACTCCGGTGTTTACGGTCTCATGAAACTAGTCCTCCCTAAAGCACTTCCTCAACATTTAGATAAAGTCATTGTTTTGGACACTGATATCACTTTCGCCACCGATATCGCAGAGCTTTGGAAACTCTTCTCAAAAATGACGAGAGAAGCGATTGCACTTGTTGAGAATCAGAGTGATTGGTATCTAGGCAAATTATGGAAAAATCACAGGCCGTGGCCTGCATTGGGACGAGGCTTCAACACAGGTGTTATTCTGTTCAGTTTGAAACGATTGCGACAATTCAATTGGTCTGTCGTCTGGAAAATGGTCGCCGAAAAGGAGTTATTGTCGATGTTATCCACATCTTTGGCAGATCAGGACATTTTCAATGCTGTTATAAAACAATACCCTTTCCTCGTGTATCGCCTTCCCTGTCAGTGGAACGTTCAGCTCAGCGACAATACTCTTTCGGATGCCCTCTGTTATACTGAAGTACAGGATCTGAAAATAATTCACTGGAATTCTCCAAAAAAGTTGAAGGTTAAGAACAAACACTTGGAGTTCTTTCGGAATCTTTATCTCACTTTTCTTGAATACGACGGAAATCTTTTGCGCCGCGAATTAATTGGTTGTAATAACACTAAATCGGGTTATTCTGAGTCCGCAAATTTGATTAATGAGTTGGACGAAGACGACTCTTGCTATGAGTTTCGACGCTCGAGAGTAACACAACACAGGACTCACTTATATTACATCGAATATGATTACGAGCCCTCTCCTGAAGGCAATGACGTTACACTCGTGGCACAATTGTCAATGGATCGCTTGCAAATGGTCGAAGCCCTTTGTCAGCACTGGGAGGGACCCATTTCATTGGCTATGTATATGTCAGACTCAGAAGTACAACAATTCTTAGGATATGCACAAACTTCGGAAATATTACGCGAAAGAAAGAACATCGGATATCACATCGTGTATAGGGAGGGCCCCTTCTATCCTATCAACCATTTGCGAAACGTAGCCCTACAACAGGTAACGACACCCTTTGTTTTCCTAACAGATGTCGACTTTTTGCCGATGTTTGGACTCTATGAGTATTTGAAGCGTTCGGTGGCGGCCATGGGTTTGGAGTCGTCCTCTAAGAAGGCATTAGTAGTGCCCGCATTCGAGACACAACGCTATCGAATCTCTTTCCCAAAAACAAAGGCTGAATTGCTTTCAATGTTAGATATGGGAACACTCTTTACATTCCGATATCACGTTTGGACCAAAGGTCACGCCCCCACCAATTATGCCAATTGGAGAACAGCTACCACTCCGTATCGCATCACTTGGGAGCCAGACTTTGAACCCTATATTGTCGTCAAAAGAGATATTCCCGAATATGACCCGCGATTTGTTGGTTTCGGTTGGAATAAAGTGTCTCATATTATGGAACTCTACGCTCAGGGCTTTGAATTTATAGTATTGCCGAATGCATTCATCGTTCATATGCCTCACGCGCCCAGTTTTGATATCGCCAAATACCGGTCCAGTTCTTCGTATCGCAAATGTCTAAAGATATTGAAAGTAGAGTTCGTTCGCGATTTGAACGCCCGTTACGGACGACAATTCACTGCCAGCGAGACTTACAAACACTAATTGCGACAAACAATCACTTATTGAGTGCCTATCGATTGACAGTTATTTATGATTTTGTAGTTAAAGTTGTATTCTTTAGATTTTTTTATTTTAAATTCATTTTTCTTAATATTTTCACTAAATTTGTCACTCATTTTGCATTAATTAAATAAATTCGCTTTAAATAAATGTTTTATATTTAATTTTCTCGAAAAAAACTATTTATTGAAAAAAGTATTCATGAAATACATGATAATCAAAGAAAATTATATAACGTATTGATTGAAAAAAACAAAATTAAACGAAATCACAATTTAAATGAAATTTAAACGAAAATGAAATCAATTGAAAAACTATTCTCTTTAAAGCCTCAAATGTTTGAAAGTGAAGGCAAGTATTTTGGCCTTATCTGCGAGAGGACCGGCTCCAGACATTGAAATGGTGTCCAACTGATGAATTAGTTTTGGCGCCAAATTTGGCAAAATTTTAATGACGAACTCGTTTTGAAGATCCAAATTAGTCATAATCTGTTCGATAAAACCTGTTTTCCAATAACAGTCTTCCGTTAGATTATTGTTTTGATTATAAATGATTTGCTGCAGAAGTGATATCAAAACCAATTGATCCGATTTTATCCGATCGATCAGTTGTGACGGATTTTCTTTAAACAATTCACAAATCTGGACCACCAAATCGGGATCTTTCAAATTAAGTGCCTTAACAATAGCTTGCTCTATTTGTCCGGTGCCAACACATTTCCAAATTTCATTCTGTGTCTGTTGTCTCTGTTTGAGTGCCAACATTTGTTTTTGTTGTTCGTTTTGTTGCCACGACTGCTCTAAAATAGATAAATGGCTTTCATTTGAAGTTTGATAAACACTTTTTGGTGTATTAAATGGTAAAGGAGTAGTCGGCACAGAATAAGGCGTTGAGTTTTGAGGTGTTCTGCGTTGAGACGCGAGAGTTGGGGTCTGACTGTAAAGTGATTGGGGTTGAGGCGGATGTTGAGGAGTCATTGGAGTCATAGGAGTCATGGGAGTAGTCGGTGCTGTAGTTGAGGCCGACGGCACCACTAATGGCTTAAATTGTGAACTTTTATCGATGGACTGAGTTATTGTGGTCTGCATTGTCTGCATTTGTTTCTGTAATTCTTTGGTAATGTCTTTGATTTCTTTATCAACGTTTGCCATCAGTTCATTGAAGCCTTTCTGAACGATTGTATTCATTTCATTCATTACTTTATTGACCAGTTTTTCAACAATTTTATTGAATTCTTCGTTACGAATTTTGCATGCTAATTTTAACTCTTTCTTCATATCTTTCATTTCGGACTCAATTTTATTGGTTTGGATTTTATTATTGTTTAACAATAAATCGTTGTTTGTATTCATTTTTGCCATCAATTTATGATCTAATTTGTCGATAATCTTAAGGACTCGACTTTCGCTGTCCTGTATTTCTTTGGATAAATCAGTCCTTAACTGCAAAATCTTTTCTTCTTTTACGATATCTTTAAGAATATTTGGAAGTTTTGATGGAAAAAGAGATCCAAAATCAAAAGATGAGTCAAAAGATCCGACAGCTGTCAAGTCTTCAGTTATGATCGGTTGAACGCTATTAATAGAAAGCATTGATTTGAGAGCAGTTGTGCTGTTGTTCGAAGAAATCGATGGATTGAAGATTTGCTGCACTTCTTTACTCGCAGGTGATTCCGGACGAGGTATTGATGTCGACATAAATGTTGTACTTTGAGTAAAGTTTTGGGGCGGAGGGGGTAATGGCGGTAATAAATTCAGATTTGGTTCTGGAAGTGATAGAATCGATGGTTCAATGGATGCATTCATTGGTTTAATTATAGATATATCGAAACCATCGAATCCATTGAGTTGTGAGACATCACTCATTAGATCCAAACCTTTGTTAGGGATATTTGAAGCCGTCATTGAGTCGTTATTAATATTATTCAAAGAATCGCCGATATTTTCAATCATTTTGGCGATGGACGGCATCTCAAAGGAAGGCATAATATCTTCGACAGTAATACAATTCAAGTCGATGTAACACAACTCTAAAGACTGTTTTGTTATCCAAAATATAAGAACCTTTTCGTCGATCGACTTCTTAATATTGAAGGAACGCAGAGGAGAGTTATAGAGTTGAAAACGGGTCACTTTATTGATGTGCGGAAAAGTATTATCGAAATGGGAATCATTATTATTATTAATGGGATCGCACTCGTCATAAGTCTCTTCTTTGTCGTGAGGGAACCGAATGTGAAGAAGGAAAGCGTCGTGACCTCTGATGGCCAACACGTGATGTGCCGTCAAATCCATTCGATAAGAGAATTCTTCTTCTGATACTCCCGAAGACAACTCTTCACTCGTCAAACGAATGCATTGCTGTGAGCGCCAGTCTTTTAGGTTTATAATTGAAATGTGACCCTTTCGGGTACATAACACTGAATATCCCCAAAAGATAGGATCGGGTTGACTCAAAAGATAATCGAAATCATCCAAAAAGAAGAAATTAGTAATGTGGTCATCTCTCTCATAGTATTGATATTCATTTCGTAAATTCCATTCTTTTAAAAAACTCTTTGAATTCGAATCTATATTTGAACTCAAAGAAAGAGAAAAGAATCGAATCTTATCGTCGAGTCCTGTCGTGCAAATGGCTGTCACTTCCTGTGAGATAGACATTGAAGTGATGGACATGTCGTGAGCTTTTTCTATAAGTTGATAGCCTTCTTTAGCCCCTCTTAGCGCTGAGATCTCAATAACAACTGACTCTTTATATTTGGTTTGCAGTAAATCGATGTAAAACAACTCAACCCGAGTGTCACAACTTAGTGCTAAAGTGAGTCCGGGATCGCCCTCTACTTCGCTGTCGTCGTCTTCACTTGGAATGTATGGACACCACGAGAGTCGAACCGATTGAAACTTATGTCCGTCGTTAACGATAGCCAACACTTGATTTGCCTGAATTTCTCCGTTTTCTTCTTTAATACTATAGATGTAAACATTACCGCCGAAGTCGGCCACCGCTAACTTTATTATATCCAAACTATTAGACGAAACAGAATTGACTGCAAACGACAAGTCGGCGATCGCCTCATGGAAGACCCCTTTGGCCAGACATCGATGTCTGGTCTCGTAATTCATAATTCTTATCATTTGACTACCGATGCCTTCATTGATGGTAACATTCGATGTCTTAGTTTGTGTTCTCGTCGAACGATTTAAGACATAAGCGATCAGTGATTTCCTGTTATTCACTGCAATCCAATTAGAGTTACGGTTTTGATCCCAATTGTAATCAACGAGTCTTTCAATTTTAGTGAAGTCAGAGTTCGTCGATTCGTGTCCTTCGATCGCAACTTTCAGTGCATTTATTGTAAACAAAGATTTAGTGGAAGAAGAGTCGACTCTTATCGTGCAATTATTGGGCAAATTGTGGCGAATAGTCGTTCCGTTTGTCGTCAAACATGTGTTCAAATCATTCAATTCTGTGATTGAATTGAATTGATTTCCACTCATTTGGTTTGGATTACTGGTCATCGATGGCATAAATGCTGGCAATTGAAGCAATTCTTTCAATTGATTAGTGGCTGACATCTCATATCAAACTCTAATCGAGTCTCAAATCGTATGAAAAATGAGTTCAAAACAAAAACTTAAAAAATAATATTTTATAGAATTTGTGTCCAAAAGTATAATCGTTTGATTTGAAATTTTTTGTTTTAATTCAAAAATTGATGACTAATTTCAATGACATTTGACTGAATTAGTGGTCAAATCGTGTGACAGTCGATCGTCTGTTGCTTTACGTCAGTGAAAGCACCGATACTTTAGAGCCAATTCATAAATATTTGGACAAAAGGTGGCGCTTATATTCACATTATATTACTGTAATTACAGTCTAAACAACTTTTTTAGTGTCGAATTAATTTTAATTAATTTATTAATTAATTTTAAGATACATTTTTATATTACTACTGTTTGTAAAATTTTGCTAATTTATTAAAACTGACCTCATATTATTGATTGAACCTTAACTATTAAGTTAATTTATATTTATATTACATTGCGCACAATTTGTTAGATAAACTAGTCTGTTTTGTTATATTTGTTATATTACTAGATAATTGATTGCTTATCTATAGCTAGAATAGCGTAAGAAGAAACATCTTGGGCGTCATATTGCTTTTTGAATTGTCTCTTTTATGGCTTACAAAAAGTATGTCTCTTAGTAAGTTTATTTTAAATAGCAAACGTACTATTTATATATAAAAATTTAGAAAGCAATGAGGCGTCAAAATTATTTCTCTTTGTGCTATACTAGCCTTAGGTTAAGTTAGATTATAATAAAGGTTAGGTTTATCGTTAGCGTATAATAAATATAAAAGGTTTTACAAATAATAAATTGTTATTATTTATAATTTACGTTTATTTGTATAAATTTATGAATTCATATCCAAATATAGTGGTATTATTTGTGAAAAACTTTGCCCTTAACTACACTGACTTTATATTCTAAATTTCTTATAAATGAGTTCGACTGTAAAGGGGTTGCACTCAAAAGACTGAAATCCAATAAATTGTCAAAAAGTGATTCATTTGA
This sequence comes from Galumna obvia, assembly GCA_034695785.1. Classification (NCBI taxonomy): domain Eukaryota; kingdom Metazoa; phylum Arthropoda; class Arachnida; order Sarcoptiformes; family Galumnidae; genus Galumna; species Galumna obvia. The sequence goes on along the minus strand of JAQFZM010000842.1, from coordinate 5,044 downwards.
GAATTTTTAACATTTTTTTTATTGATTTAATAATTAATTATTAATTCTTATTAAGTGATTGATTTAAACTGAAGAATAGGTGAGAAATGATAACCAAAAGTCCTTTAATTAATTTACAGATATTTTGAAAACAAATCTCAAACGAAATGTTTTTTATGTTAAAAATCCGACGAAAATCTCGATTTGTTTTGATTACAGTTTTAATTGTTTTGATATTTTATTTAATAATTAACACATTTTTTGGCTTAAATTCGTCCAAATTCTCGACAAATGAAGAAATCATTTGCGAAATAACGGCCGAAATGAGGATCAAAATAAGTGAAACTCTGGAAACTGTTGTCAAAGAAATATTGGACTCTTTGAACATCACTTACTTCTTGTGTTATGACTCTCTTTGGGGCGCTCTTAGTATTAACGGACCGCTTAAATGGCATCAAAGAGTCGATATATGTCTCTTAAATGAGGAATTGGTCCGATTCGAAGAGGCATTTCTAATCCGTTCATTCAAACGAAAGGGTCTGTCCCTCAGTTATCAGTCTTCGGATGGAATATATTTAGTGTTTCCAAACGGAGGTCACAAACCATTAGTCAGACTATATTTGTTTGAACAGTCGAATGGTAACTACCGTCGGGTCGGTTGGAAGAATCGTTTGGTACCGCCTGACAGCTGTGAACCCGTCCACTGTTTCCCAATAAGACTCATCTCTAAACCTCTGCCAACAGAAAAGTTTATGTCAATGAGACTACCGGTGCCTAAAGAAGGCATTGAATTACAAAAATATCTCTTTCCTGAGAACTGGTGGTTAAATTCAGAGCCCGAAGAATGCAAATGACATTATTTTTTGTTTGTTTATGTTTTCGATTGACTCGAGTTTTGAGATTCAAATTGTATTTAATTCTAATTCTAATCATTTATTAGTCATTATTTTAAATATATTTATATATTTGTTGTAAAATACTTTTTAAAAACTAAATAATAATTTTAAAACAGTTTTTGACAATTTTTTCATCTTTTTTATAGCTTTTGATTTGAATATTGAAAAGTAATTTAATTGAATAAATGGCGTCTCAAAGCGGGCCCTCTTTTCCGGCACTTCCGCCAACTCTTAAATCATTAAATATGTATATGAAAATAGCATCTGATTTGGAGAAAACGGAACCGGTTTTAGGCTATTGGTGTCGATTCTATTGTGTTCAGACCGGACTCAAAATCGACAGCAAATCTAAAGAAGCGGTTCTTTTCCTGACAACTGTTATGGATTGGTTGGAAAAGGCATGTCTTCAACCATAGATATTTGCCTTTAATTTAATACAAATTTTTATGTTTAGGAAAAGAAGTCACGACATGATAACGAAGCGATCACTAATGAAATGGTAGGACAGGCACACGTCGAAAACTATGCCCTTCAACTCTTCAATAAAGCAGATAATGACGACAGAGAGGGTCGCGTTTCTAAGTAAGTCTATATTTTCCCTCTTATTAACTAAAATTTGAACTCATATTGTCTTTAGAAACACACCTAGACAGTTTTTGATTTCGTCCAATTTATTTGAAATATTAACTGTTTTCGGAGAAGTGCCCGAAGAGATCACAAGACGTTGTAAATACGCCAAATGGAAGGCTATTTATATAAGTAGATGTTTAAAGAATGGTGAAACACCTGTTCCCGGACCCGTTGCCGGCACTGATGCCGAAGAATACGGATACTTTCCATTTGGTGACGAAACAAATAATGACACAAACTTTGAAAACGATAAACAAACTGTTCTTCCAAAAGAGCCACAATTTCCCTCATATCCGACTTCAGTTTCGTCAACATCTGAATCCGAAACTACCAATAAATACTTGTCGGGAGGCCTTCCCTCGACTATAAAAGCCATGAGTAATCAAATGCTATTCATTTGTTTTTCATTTTAATATTTTTAAAAACTTTTGTTATAACAGACGGACTCTCTTTAGCCGCTGAAGACTTAGTTAAGGCACAGAAATATTGTAAATTTGCCGGAAGTGCTCTTCAATATGAAGACATACCGACAGCAATCGGTAATTTACAAAAAGCCCTTTCATTGCTTACAACTGGAAAGGAGTAAAATTTGACAATTTTATCATCGATTGAATATATTTTTAACAAAAGAACTTAACATTTGTTTCAAAAATTTATTATATAAAGTATTAAAGAAAAATAACATCAAATAAATTCTGTTTAATTACAAAAAGAGTCACTTTCTTTGGCTTTTGAATGACTTCGCGATAACACAGATGTTGTCAGTTGTGATCCGGAATATAAAAAGTTTAGAACATTTGTTAAAAATACAGATATAATAACCATAAAATAAAATCATTTCTAAGTTTAATGAAATTATTAAGTGTTTGTTAAGTAGTTATCAGTTTATCGTTGAATAAGTGGTTCGTTTTCATAACTTCCCAAATGATAGGTTGACATTCGTTTCTCTGTTAATAATCGATATATTATTTTATCTTTAAATTCAAAGATTGTCTTACGTTTGATTAGAGTTTTATTATTTTCGACGCAAAACATTCTTCCGATAACATAAAGTAAAAAAGGCATAACTATTACTATAAAAACGAGCGCCAAAAAGTGTACACTCGTTGTACTATCGATCGGACACTCAAGTAATTGAATCCATTGCTTTCTAATGTCTTTCATCTAAAAGAATAAAAGATTTGAATTCTCTTAAATAGACTTAAGATGTATTGTTTATGTTATAATGTTATCATATTATCATGCTCAAATATGTATTAATCATTTTTTAATGTTTTAATATTTCTTCTAATTATTAATCCTTTCATATAATTGTATTCAATTGTATTCAAATCTCTCTCTAATTTGTAGTCTATCTTTTGTAATGAGTAAACACTTATTTGTCCTTGATCAAATGATAAAATAAATGTTTGTAACAATCAATTATATGTCTATACTCTTAAACTATAGTACCGTAAAGTCTGGGTTATAAGTCGATCTGATGTATAAGTCGAGGGTCAAATAAAAATTTTCAATTCGTCTTTTAATAAGTTTTAAATAGTTTTGAATAAAAAACAAGAATTTCTTTTTAAAATTTGATAATTGTTTCCAAATTTCACTTTTTTTCTTTTATAAGTCGCGACTTATACACAAGACTTTACGGTAATTTAAATACCGTTTCTATAATATCATTGCAGACATAACCCGAATAATTCATTGAAACCAATTCGTAGTAATCATTGACCGAATAGAAGGCATTTTTGCATAAAACGCACGAACTGTTAGCACCGATCGTCTCATTATGAGTTTGAATGCAATTCATATAATTCTCCGTTAATTCAAAGTAATATTTGGTGTCGTTATTCACCACAAGATATCGATTGGAATCCTTTCCATCAAAACAACCTTCGATTAAAACAATTATTTAAAGAGAATTCTTTGGTTAAGAAGTAGTGAATTAAAGTGTGACTCACTGTTGCAGTTGCCGTCACTCCACGAAGAAATACTGTTCTTATAGAAAGTGTTTATAGTTTTAACTTTGTCTCCATTGAGAAAATTATCGGAACAGTTACTAATAGAAGAGTTCTTCAAATCAGTGAAAGCGTTGAAGAGATCACTGTATTGTTGAGAACATCCCAAACAAAAACTAAAGGGTTTTTCATTGACTAAAACACATTCAATGAATTGCGATAAAATTAAACTGAAATAAAAGACAACGTATTGACACTCCTCTGTTGTCGTCTCTTCTCTCGGATCTAAAAATCTTCTCAATTGTTGAACATTTTCTACAAAATTGTTTTGATTTGAGTCTTCACTTAAACTCTTGTTTTGAATTGAATTCAGTTTTGATAATAACTTCAAATAATTGTTGGCATCGAATGACTTCTTATCCGATAAGTCTTTGTCTAAAATAACGAATTCGGTTACGAATAGTCTTAAGTTAATTACAATTAAACAAAAATAAATTAACGATTTCGTCATTTTTTTTAATAATTAATTAATGATTAAATCAATGATTAAATGAATGGTATATTAAGAGAGAAGTTCGTCGACACACATGTGATCACAAAATTATATCCCATTAGAGAACATGTCTTCTATCGATAATTTATAACAATTTATAACAATTGGTACTCAAATTAGTGATTAAATGAAAAACTACTAAAAAAAAAGATTAGTTAACAACAAATGGAATAAAAATAAAATGAGAGATAAAAAGCATTTCTGAAGTCATTATCCATTGAATTAAATATTGTCTTAAATGAAGTGATTTTGTCTTCTTTTAAGGCGTTTCCATCACTCAATTAAAGTGAATTTCATTGAATTACATTTATATGAGACACTTGTAATCATTTATCTGATACAATGTTTTCATTTCAAGTAAAGCGAAGGAAATAACAAATTGAGTGAAAAACCCGTGACTTTACTTTTAAAAACATTTGCAATGAATGACGCAATCATTCAATCATTGTTTGCATCAAAACATTTGCACATTTTTTCTCATTTTTAAGTCATTTTATTTATAATTTATATATTATTTCGAAATAAATTCAATTAAAGTCTTAGAATAGATTAAATCAATTAATAAACAAATGTTTTGTTATCAGATTTAAAAGTATTTTGTATTTTGACTTTTGATATTTAAACCTTAACCTCTTTAACCTAAATAACCTTGATGCTAATAATATAGAATCTATAGATATAATAAAGATATTATATAGATATAATAGATATAATAAATAATTTATAACCAATTACTAAATGTATATCATTTTGTGTGATATCATCGAAACAATTCTATTGAAAAATTATTGATTTTGAAAATTAGATTTTTTATATACACTTTTATATATCCTTTTATTAATTTGACGTTTATTTAAATAAGTTTTAAAAATATGATATTCATTAAAATGCTTAAACTCTTAATATATTTTTTATGAATTTCCTATATTTTTATTATATGAGTATATATTATATTATAACCAGAGTCCTCAGTTTCCGTATGAAGATTCGTATGAAAGCTTTATAAAATGTGTATGGTATTAAGTACGTACAAGAAT
>JAQFZM010000841.1:0-24071 GCA_034695785.1 Galumna obvia | reverse complement strand
AATAACCGGAAAGACATTTGCGCGTTAGGAAAGGCAATTGAAATAAGCGAAAAGACAATTGCAATAACCGGAAAACACTGTAATGAAAATATTTGAAATCAATGGAAATGTGGATCAACAGAAATCATTAGATAAGAACATACCTTTTATTTTTTAATCGAATTTGCAAACAAATAGAATTTGACTTGAAAATTCCAACTATAACCTAGTTAAAAATATTTTCTTTGTTTTAGAAATGATTTCCCATATATTGAATTTGACTATAATTTATAAGATTTAGTTTTTCAATAAAATATATTAAACAAATTTCAACAATCTTGATATATATTGTTATAATTCAGAGATTTAGGATCTAGGTTAATGTCTTGATGGAAAACTTGCATGATTACGTTTCAAAATCTTGAATTATTTAGTCATTAATCATTGCTAGAAATCTATAAAAATCTTAGGTTTAAATATGTTTTTGTTTTTAATAAATTTTAACATTTATTTTGAATTCTAACAAAACTAAAATCAATTTTTCAGAGACTTGTAATGAGAACTGTTTGAATGGTAATTGTGATGATAGTGGGCGGTGTGTTTGTGACCAGTGCTGGGAAGGCATTAAATGCGATCATTTCGGTAATCATTTAATCAGTTATTTATAGAATATGTTATCATTTAATTTATAAAACAAAAAAGTTATTATGAAATTAGATTTCTATTTATACTAAAATCAATAAAAAAAACTAAAAAAGATTAGAGTCTATGAAAAATAATAGAATTAAAGAAAATAAATCCATAAATATTTGTGTTTCACATATAAATTGATGTCAAAAAATAAATATTCATGATAATTTATTAACAAATATAAGCCTGATAAATTATTGTTTAAATTAGTTTTAGTCAAAATAAATCATAAATTTAATAATAGATTATATGTAAAACCGTTTTGAGTTTCTTCTTAAACATAATTGTGAGTAAATCTTACAGTTTGTTATTATATAATACCATTAATTATTAATTCCGAAGGAAAGACTCCTTTTTTTTATTGACAATTCTAAAAATTTACTTGATCATTGACTCTTACAAATGAGAGGATTAGTTATAGGCCAATTCGGATTAAAAGTCAAATTTAGTGAAAATTAGAAATAATAAATTAATGAAAACAATAATTATATATTTCTTTCTTAAGTGTTTTGAAAATAATTAAAAAGAGAAAAACAATTTTCAAAATATCAATAATATAACTGAATATATTGAGGAACATTTTGGGGTAATTTTCGAGACTTTTGTAATAAATAAAATGAATTATTCATTCAATTGAATTGCATTAAACATAAGTGAAAATGATTTTAGAGGTGCCCTTCAGTCGATAATATCTATCATTTATTTACAAAACAATTAATAATTCAAACATTGATTCCAATTAATTGGATTCGTTTCAGTGAATAGACATTCGCCAGAGTTTGACGTCAATCAGAAAAGAATTTATATAAATCGTCAAAATATTGATTCAGAGAAACCGATTTTTGTGGCCAAAGCCCACGACTCCGATCACTTCACAACTTGTGATCAGAAAAATAAAGAATGCGTTTGTGGTCACATCGCATATGAATTAAAAGAATTAAATTCACAAAAACTATTCAAAATTGACTCAAATTCAGGAAAATTATATTTAAGAGATGCCGACAAAGCAGTCAATGATTTTAAATATGAAGTACTCATTAGAGCCAAACCCGTCTACAATAAGACGGATACAAAAGGAGGAGAATTACATTTAACTCTTATAATTCAAAATCAATTGAATCGAATTAAAAGAGAGACAAAAGACGAGCCTTTAATCAATACAAACAAAGAGCCCGTTTCCCGACAAATCACAAACTTTCAGACAACCTTTAGTCTGAAAACACTTTCAGGAGATCCCAATTCACTCTCAATTGGAAATACTATTCAGTATCGTTTGGATGTATCCCTTCCGAGAACTAGTGGTCTCGACTTATTGATTGAAATGTATACTAAAGATGTGGTAAATGAGGAATATTTGCCGGCTCTCAGCCTTTATAACATATCAGTGAGCAGTAAAGTAACCGGAATAGGTTTTCTAACAAATGGTGCGCCGCCTAAACCTAAAATGCTTTTAAATAAAATCAATAATAATTTGGTGAGTCTTTCAAATCAATTCATTTTGAGTTAAACTAAATTTAATGAAATCTACCGAAAGTACGATCGCGTCGTTCTTGACTTCGGAACCGTTGCGAACAACGGCGCCGACGGAAATAAGTTTTCAATTTTCTTTTCGGTGGCTTTAGTCAGAAAAGTCAATATGACTGCCGGCACCAAACATTTCGTTACGATCGGTGCTGAGTATAACCAGGGATCTTATGTATGGGTTGGAGTTTCACAGATCACCGTAGAATTGATACCTCCTGTGAGACACAATTATTTAATTATTTATTAGACTTTTCGTTAAATTATGATTTGAATAACAGAACGAAGACCTCAGACTCGCAGAGGTTGAGGTGTCCGGCGATCAAAGTATATCTCTGGACAGTGGAGTCATTTTCAGAGCGGACTCACTTTTAGAGTTTCGATCCGATAATTTAATGTTTGAAATATGGGGTCCTTCCAATGCTTGGGAACCGGACAATACAATTGCAATGGGACAGATAGAAGTCAATCATTTTGGAGGAAATTACCCTGCTATTCCAAACCAACCTCAACATTATGTGACGAAACGAATTGAAAGTGAATCACGTCTTTCATTTCAAAGGGCTGTTCTCGATATGGGTTTAGTCACTAATATTGGAGAGAGAGTCGGTCGACCATCACTCGATTCCAATAATAAACTGAGTTTTTCTTTTGCTATTTATGCCATCAATTATGAAGAAAATGTTGGAAAGACTGCACCCATTAATATGAAGTTAACGATTGGCAACAAAACCGTTTGGAGTCATTCACTGAATGTTAAGATAACTGAAAGGAAAAGTGAAAAAATGACGACAAGAATGTTGTCCTCCACTTCAAACATCAATCCATTAATTGGTTTTCAGGGAAGTCTCACTTCAATCACTTTATTCACAGAATTTAGTGAATCCAATGCTTTTATTGAATATTCCATATCAGTGGAAGTGCCCACTGCTCGCAAACTGGCACTTCTTGAGCCCTGTTCTGCCAGATTTGTTAAAGAATTGACTGGAATTAACATACCTTATGTTGAGTCTAAACAAATTGAGCCCTTAATTGATGGCAATCAGTATGTCTTCAATTTTGGTAGAATTCAAATGATTAAACAGCGCTTGTCTTCAAAAAAAGATGACAACACTTTAGTCACAGAAGTTATACTAAAAATTGCTTTTCATGAGGAAAACATTGAGGGTATGACCACTAAGTCATAGCTTAGATCTATTCTAAAACTAATTCATAGGTAAGAGTTTGGCCACAAATTTAAAAGTAACGGCCGGTTCGAAGACTATTAATGTTAAGACTGAAGGCATTAAAATAATCGCTGAAAAGAATACAACACTACCGGAGATAAGCGTCAAAAAAGCCGTTCCGTGGGATCAACTTTATATCGACGGAGGAATGTCTGTAAATATTGAAATGCAATTACCAGTCGGTGCCGCATATGAAGACGTGAAACTAGAGGTGCATGGCAATAATGCAACCACTCTTCTTTTGCCTGAATTAAACATTTGCAGATTAGAGGTAACACAAGTCGGACATTCCATTCCCTGTTCGTGTGTCAGCACAGGAAGAATTAATAAAAACAAAGTTACCTACCAAAGACTTACAAACAAAAATACAACTTTTAATGATTATTCAACTATAAGTCTGAGCGATATATCAGTAGAAGAGAGCCCTTCCCTCTTATCTGAACGAAAATTCAATTTAAATTTTGCGGCCGCTATTGTTGACGGAACAGATTTTGAGACCGCAATTGATTACCCCTTCTTTGTTGGCCTCACAATTGGTTCAAAACATATTTGGTCAACAAATATAAGTTTTCCGATAAGAATAGAGTCTCCGCCAGATATGCCTTCGGATAAAATACCAAATTTGATATCATATTTAAAGGATGATTCAGCCGTAAACGCGGGCTATACTACTGAAGCAATAATAAGACTCGAAACTCCTTCCCATTCAATAACTAACTATACTTTAGAAGTATTAAGTTTTGACGACGAGGTTTCCATTTGTGGTCTTTGGATTAGTCACGTGGGAAGGAATATGCCCTGTCTCGATAAACAAACCAAAGCTCAATATGAGATGCGATCCATTGGAGACAACAACAAAGCAGTGATGGACTTTAAGATTGTGGCCAATACTGGACCTAATTATTTATTGTCTCCAATCGATGAAAAGTATGGCAACACTATTGAGTTTACAGCTATGGTTAGAGTTAAGGGAAACGCAAAAGAAAATAAATTTATTACAATTTTGGCAAAATATGGACAAAATTTACTTTCAATTAAAAATGTTTTGGAGATACCGGTCATCAAAGGTTCGGTTCCGAACAAAAAATTGTTTAAAACTCCAAAAGTATTCACTTTTGATACGAGTGACGGCTCTAGAGTTGTAGGAATGGGAACTACAGCTCTTTTAACGTTCAACATTTCATTAGAGGCTAACAGTCAGTCACCCCTTAAAACTGAATTAATGACTGGAAAGGGTTATCAGATATGTGACGCCGGAATAATCAAAATCGGATCTAATTATCCCTGTTTTTCACCCTTTGATTTGAGAACAAAGAATTCAAATTTCGATTTGGGTATTGTTTGCAATACTTTTCTTAATAAACAAATTGAAGCCAATAATGTTATCCTCGGAGTTGTCGTTAGATTTGATGACAATTTAAAAGAAGGCCAAACATTAAAACTTATGGGAAAAGGATTTGTTGGCAATTCCTCGATAGGAAAACCTCAAAATATTGATTTAATGGTCAGTCGTGAAGTCGAACAGAAGTTATCGAAAGAAATCGAACCAAAAATATTTCCTAAAAGTGTTACTCCATATATGGCCAGAATTAGGGATATGGTTTGGATTGCCTTTAACTTAACTATTCCTCCGCATTCAAGTGTTGGTATAAAAATAGAGGCAAAGGGTGCCACTGAAGAAAAGCGGGCAATCATTACTGTTCACGGCTTACGAATTACTTCTGGAGGCTCTAACATCGGTTGTCCTCTTTTCAATCCCAATCCTAAGTTTTATTTGGAGTCAAGTATTGGAAACTCTCAAAAAGATGTGTTGACATCAGATTTGGGCTATTTTTCAAATTTCGGTTTTAGTCATGCATTCGGTAATGCGTTGTCCGGAGACGATGACATCACTATTGAAGTATTGGCTCAATTCACTGATCACCCGATGACTGATGAAAACTCTGATCACACCATTAAAATGACTGCAATTTTAGGAAATGAATCCAATTCTGAAACGATTAGTTCCGCTAAATATATGAGAGTTTTGCGCAAACATTCTGAGCGACCCATCATTGAAACTGAAATTTCCATAAATAGTCTTAAAGTATATGACAGAAATCATATAATTGAAGGGATGGCCATAATTAGACATTCGAACATTTCAAGTGGAGAACCCGCAAACCCATCCCTTCGACTATTTCTTCCGCCTTATATACAGTTTGGAAAAATAGTTTCATATAATACAAGAGATGAACCAATTATTCAAAACAATACTTTTGGCTCTTCTGTTGATATTGTGGTACGAATTACTTAAATTAATGTTTATATGACTTAATTATAGTTAAAATATCAATTGTTAATCACTTTTTTATTTTATCTGAAATTAATTCTAAAAGTGTTTTATATATAAATCAGTTTCAATGGCTGTTATTCTCTGATGTATTTGTAATCAATTTCACACTAATTGTGGATCCGGAAAATCAAAGAGGATATGGAAAGAACGAGACATTGATATCAACGCCTTATAGGATACTATGCGAGCACTTCCGAGTGTCGACATCATCAAAGTTTCCCTGCGCTCCACTCAATCACTTCAATTTCAGAGCTAAGAGTTCTGGTAAACAAAGCGATCAAATAATAAGAACTATTGATTTTTACAAAAAAATTCATTGATTTAAAGCTAAAAAATTTATTTAGCGTTAGATTTAAGTCATTTATTTAGTTTTCCATTTATAAGAAAAGCTTTTATTACAAAAAGTAGTCCTCCTTTCCGTCAATAATTCATTGAAGTCAGTCCTTTCCTAATCATTAATTTTTATATTTATTATTTAGTCATAAATTTTGATCAAAAAAAACAAATTTTTATTTTTATTTTTAAAGATTTATGACTTAAAATAACAAAAGTTTTCAGAATACGATTCAATATTTTATTCATTACTTTTGATTCATTATTTTTATATGGAAAGAGTGCGACAACGCTTTAGGGATGAGTGACGGACGTATAAAAGACTGTCAAATAAGTGGTTCGTCTGCAGTCAGTCATAACTATTCACCACATTTTGCTCGATATAATTCTGCCAATTATTGGTCCCCATCTCTAAGATTTTGGAAACAAAAACAATTCCTTGAAATAGACTTTTTAAAGAAAACTCGTGTCACTCGAGTTATGGTCCAATCTTTGAGAGGAACCCGAAAAGTCACTTCATATTCATTGAAAGCGAGTGACAACAAAAAGATATGGACTGATGTTAATAACGCTACGTATTTGAGTTATAGTGAAGGGTCAGCACAAGACATTATTTTGAGACCACAAGAATCGAGATATTATAGATTTGTTATCGAAGAGGCCTCAGATTCCGGTCGAGAATACGATCAGTACATCGCTGTCAGACTCGAGTTTTTTGGCTGTTATTTAGATTCTGACGACTCTTCGAGTAATTGAATGACTTTTATATTCAAATCAATTACTTATTATCTGATGTTTTCTTTAGACATGACGTGTCATAACAATGACAATAGAGTTGAGACCTGGTATTCAGATTCGAATGAAAGGACAAACCGTCACTTTTCTGCTGATCTCTACACAAATGTTATTTATTTCTGTGACTCGACATCTGATATGAAGTAAATCTATTGAAAACGTTTGACAACTGAGAAATAAATGCTTTGTATTTAGTCAACAGGTCTGCTATTACTCTAATTCTGGTGGCAGTACCTGGAACATTATTGGAAGATCGATAGACTCTATTGAGGGCTACGAACTCTCCACAGCGAAAGTTTTTGCAATAGATTACGAGAGACCCGCATATCTCAGTTCAAAAGATGGCATTCGATGGACTCCTGAGTCTTTTGAAACTTTTAACAAAACCCTATCTAACCCTAAATTCCAACACAAACTTGTAGTGCCAGCTCTGCATAAAGAGGGTCTCAGGAGAATGAGCCTAAAAACTGGAAATTGGAAGGGTATGAATGTATTGACTTCTCTATAAATATTTATATTCATTTGATTTGAAAGCACTTATCGATGGCTTATACTTCGAAGACAGTTCTATACCAAAAGCCTATTGGAATAAATGCTGTAAAATCTGAGACATATTTTCAACAAATTTTGGTTTTGATTTAAAATTTAAATTAAAAGTAAATTTTAAAACATGTTTTAGATATAAAGTGAAGCCGTTTTGAGAATTTGCTAGAATTCCGAACAACAAAAATAGATTTTATTTTTCTTATCTCTATTTTGTTAAATAATTCGTTAACTTTTCAAATGTTTAATTAAGTAATCATTTTATTTATTATTAAAAAATAAATTTTAAATTTAAAACTTTCATCAATGCTTTTATCGATCAATAAATTCAAAGCACTTAAAGATTTTCTGTTTTTTATTTATTTATTTATGCATTCATTAACTTTTAATTTAAAGATTTTCATTAATGTCTTAAATGGTTTGAAAGTCTTTCTCTCGAAGAGATACTATAACTTAATTTTCTTTGTTTTCCTCATCTAATACTTTGTTTTCAAAGTCTTTTATATTATTTCTGAAAAGAATAGTTTGGTTTCATTGAAGAGCAATTGATTTCCTCAAAATTCTATTCAATTGATTCGACAATTCATACCATTATTGGACTTATTTTTTTACTTTTGAGACAAAACATCCGCTTAAAAGACATCACTTTAGTTATTAAGAGAACAAAAAAACCATTTTAAACAATATAATCGCACCGATGAACGCCAAGAGCACCCAAAAATGGTACTCAATTTTCTGTATATTATTGAATGATACGATTTTTTTTCCTTTTATCACAAGAATTGATTCATTCGAGTCTTCCATTCCTTTGAAAAGAGGATTTTATCGAATACATCAAAACGACATTCAAAACAATGAATGGTTTAAATCAATAATTTTTTTTATATAAAAATCTTTTAAAATTCAATAAAATAATAAAAAGAGCATAAAATTAAAAACAAATTTTTTGAATAAACATAAATACAAAACTTTTTGATAAATAAGACCTTTAACTCCAAAATGAGTTTGAAATTGAAATTAATGGTATTTTTTCGTTAATTCGAAACCCTTTGGATTAAATTTCATAAAATAAGTCAAAACAAATGAAAATTATTTATACAAAAATTTCAATTATTTTCCATTAAATAATAAAATCTTTTGAAATAACAAAATATTCTTTATTTTGCTTTTGAAGAAAATGTGTTTCAGCTCTTCTTAAATGAATTTAAGAATTAATGAATTGAAGTAAAAGTTGTGATAATAAACAATAATTAAGAAATGAGTGAAAAGACAAGAATTGTTGGAAAGAAGTCAAAATTGTATTGAATTGAGTGAGAATGAGGTCAAACAATGAAAGCTAATCTGAAAATTGAACACCAATTGATTGAAATACAATTATTTCAATCTAATAGTTGGCAAATGTTAATGTATTTAAGTGGAGAACACAAATAACTCGAATGTTAGCTATTTTTCAATGAATGAACAAAATCTCTAATGAATTGACGATTAATTAAATATTTAACTCACATTAAACTCACCCTTTCTTTTGTTTCTCTCATTTTTTTGTGTTTAAGGCGTAAAGTTTTTACTTCAAATTAGATTTTGTGTTCAAAAAAACATTTGAATAATATTTATATAAATTGTTTGTTTGTAAACAATTAATAAATTATTTTGTTCTGATTATAGAGACGGCTTAAGACGGCCTCCACTTAACGTCTCTGAGAGACATCATTAATATTAACCAATATTTTAAATAACAAAATTAATAGTTATATCACAATTACAATCCTTTCGTGTTATTAATATATCTTGATAGTTAATAATGATAATCAAGATTAAAGTATGGAAAAATGGTGAAAATGTAAATATTTTTTTATATACTTTTCAAATGTAATTTAAGTGTATTTTTCTTCAGTAATACTTTTTTCGTATTAAATGATTTGAATGGAAATATAGTCTTAAGTGAAAGTGTTCTCATTATTTCATACATGACTTATGGGAACTGTAAGAAAATTACCGCTTTTGTTGTTATTATGATTATTATTATTATTATTAAGAGTTCCGTCTTTACGCGTTGGCGAAGAACAGAGGGAAGTGATGGTAAGCATTGATGGCGAACGACACGAGTGTTTGGGAATTTCTAAGAGGTTAGTACACGACGACGAAAACTTTGGTTTCGTTTCATCACAATTATTCTGAACGCTATTACGTCTAATGGATGAGTTAAAACTGGTACTCATACGACGCACCGAACCATTACTGTAAGAGGAGGCCGACCGATGAAGTTTGAATGAATTGGCGTTTCCGGACATAATCGCTGAATAAGTCAATTCAGGAATTGTATGGTTTTTACAACACGGGATAAACCCAAAAGTGTCCTTAAATGCTATTCGGAATTTCCGTGACATCACTTGATAGAGGATAGGGTTTATGGTAGCGCTTAAATAATAGGTAACTCCCGATATATAAGTAAGGATTGTGTAAACATTTATAATTAAAGGCGTCCGAACGCTATTCCTCACTATATTTACGGCCAAAACTCTCTGTGCGTGAAATGGAGAGTAACAGAAGAAGAACGATATGACGACCGCCACTGAAATGATTCAAAAAGAAATATTGAGTTCAGATCACAAAATATATATGAAATCGTTTTATATATAGAAAAGTCTTATATAAAGAAAATTAATAGAATTCTATTGAAATAGAAGTGAAACTCATTTAAAGAGAGAATCAAAATCTTTGTCTGAAAACAATTTGAAGCAAAACTATAACCATTTTTTGTGAAAATTGCGTCAAAAGTCTTCACAACAAAATAATCTGTAATTACAAAAACTATTTTCATTTATAGTTATATACAGTTATTCTCTAAAAACAGTGATAACTAAAGAAATATAGCCATAATCAAGTACTGATAAGGATATGACCAAGTTATAGATAAATAACATTATGATTTATGAAAGAAAATGACCAACTTCACCTAAAGTGTCTCTACTAAAAGTATTTCATATTTGAATGAAAGCAAATACTAATGAAATTGTTTCAAATGAATTTATCTCAAATAGTTTTTTACCGAAACTTATTTAGTGATGAAATTATTGGGAGTTTTGAAGATTAATTCACTTCTATTTCTCTCAAGAGATTACAATTTGTCCATTTGTTTACGCCGTTTTGCTTTCATTCATTCTTTAGGTTTATGTTATTATTTGGGAAAAACAAATATCACAATAATTCGGAGGACTGAAGAGTTACCATAACTTTTGCCATACAATAGTCGTTTGACTTATTATGAATAAAAGAAAAACATTTGGAAATATTTGTTTGGATCGTATAGTCTTTCATTAATCAAATCTAAATTTATTTCTATTAAGTAAAACAATCTTTGATTTAGTAAATCATTCATTCATTTCATATAATATTAATCCATTTTTTCTCAAATATTTATAGGATTTCTTCTGATCTAAATCTTAGTTCATATTTAATCGATTCAGTGCAACAAATTTTAGATAAACAAAACGAAAAGTATTCCAATTTATCTCAGAATTATTTCATATAAATTTATATCAACTGACAATTTATGACAATTATATTTGTTTTACTCATTTTTCTTCTATAAAAACCAGAAGTGACCAAAAAGGACTTCTATTATAATTTATTATATTTTATTATATTTGTCAAAATTGGGGAAAAAAACAAAAATTTGTGAATTTTTAGATAAAAATTAAATAATATTTTGATAATTAAGTAGTTATTAAATTCAATAATCGATAAAATTATTTCTTAAAATATAATTTCAAGTTTTTTTTCGACACTAAGATATAAGAAATGTTTCAATGAATGGAATATTAAAAAAAACTTTCAATTATTAGCCAAACTCTAAGATTTAGCTCATCCCCATAATAACTATCACAATAATTCTCTCTCTCTCTCTCTCTCTCTCTCACTCTCTCGCTCTCTCTCTCTCTCTCTCTCTCTCCCTCCCTCTCCCATCTCTGCCAATCACTCACTCATTCAGAGCCTATGAGTCAGAGGTTATAACATTGAGCTAATGTTGACTCCCAATCGAAACATAAAAGAGAAAAACAGTGTCTGAGTATTAAATTCGTAGCTTTGGTTCCATTTATTGTCGATTGCTTTTTATCGGCGCTAAGCAGTGATGGCATAACACATTTGCAGCTCTAGAATGGCCTCATTTACCGACACAATAGTATTACTTATTTTCTATTTCATACATTATCACTAAAATCGTCGATTAAATAACTTCATAAGACTTATTAAAATTGTTTTATATCTATTATGTCAAGAAATGTAACAAAAATGTGTCAAACCTTTGCTTTTAATCATATAAAACATCTTAGGCTTAGAATTTCCGTATATATAAAAAGCATTGAATTTATTTAACGATTAATTTATTATTGACAGTAAAAATATTTGACAAAACTATTGAAACATCAATTAGTTAATGACAATAACCGACACTAAAATATAAAGTTATTTAAGTAAAGAAATTTTATTTGTATTTCTCTTTTGAGAAAATAAACAAAAACTAATCAATTATTCTGAAATCGAGACTTTTTTCTATTGATTTTTAGTTAAGAATAAGAATTGAAAGCTATGAATGTATTAGTCGACAGATTTTTATATTCATTTATTCCGTTTCAGTTCAATAACTTCAAAGTTCTGGTCAAACGCCAAATCAATTTTGTTTGTTTAAATATTTAATAAAATCAAATAAATGATTACTTAGCAAATATGACCCCTTAATAAATATTATGGCTTTCCTTTGAATCTTAAATTCAAAACCTATCGATTTTGGGTAATATTTACTTAAATTTAATAAAAATCAGTCGACTATTGAATAAATTTGGAATTTATTGAAGTGTTTGAAGCGTTAATACAATAAAATTACTAAAAATTGGAATATTTTGAAAACCATAAATGACTCGTAAAATATGCTCGAATAGTCTTTAAAAGAAAAGAACTGGAAATACATTAAATTAAATTTACTCTTTTCTAAATTAACCTCAAACTGGTTTAATTAAGTGAAAACTTGTCAAGATCATAATTATAATTGAAGTTCTAAATGAATTCAAAGTAAAATTTATATAATTATTAATATATAAGATAACATACATAACGATACTTATGATTCAAAAAATGATATATAGATATAGTGTTCAAATAAGTTTTATTTTTATTCTGTGCTTCTCTACAGAATTTTAATGTTAGTTTTAACACATTTTTGTTGACAAAACGTTTTGAAAGAGTTTTTCAAATACAAGTTATTTTGAATTTGTCAGCAAATGTTTAGAAAGAGTAAGTCCTCACTTATTCCTCACTCATTTGAATTTCATTTAATTGAATGAAAGCTTCGGGGCTTTTGTTTAGAAAAGGATTTGTGTTTTTAATATTTTTAAAAATTAATGAATACTTTTTGAATTGAAATATTAAACCGGATTTAACTGATATTATAGGACAAAATTGTCAGTAATTCTATATATTTGTGAAGTGATCCCTTTTGGGTATTGATTGTATCTAGGACACTAAAAGATTAAAAAGACCTTTATCTTTTATTTTCTACAGAATCTGATATGAAAAAAATGAAAAATTGAATATAAATTCAAGAAAACATTGTATTTATATTTAAATAAAATATAAATTCGAAACAAAATAAATGATAAAACTTTTATTCAAATAAGAATTTATACGAATATATCAGTTGATATCAAAAGACTTTTTCAAAGAATTGATTCTTAAATTAATTTTTAGGTCATTTTTTCAATTTTTCACTTCAATGATAGCGTTTGGAAATGATTGTATAAATTAACTTTTCATTTCTCTTCCATTAATTAATGGTGTCATCAATTCATTAATCGATTAGAACTGAACCTTTGGTTAAATAAATCTATTTTTAGATAATATATATCGCAATTTTTACTACAGTTTTTCATTAATTAACTCAATTCAGAGAATCTGCGAGTCTTTGAAACAAAATAAGTGTTAATTTTTCTTTAAAAAAACAGTTTAACCTTATTTAATGTTTTATCTTAATTGTGCTTGCCTATTTTAATGGATCAAAGCAATGGATAAAATGAAATTTCGAGAAAAATTTAAGAAAACAGATTCCAAGTATTGAATTGTGAAACGACTGAAAACAAAATTTAATTTACACTTAAAGTGATTCTCGACTAAAGAAAACTTTTTCCGAAAAAATAAATAAAATTTCAATATTGAAAGCGACGGAAAAGAGTCACCAAAAGTTTGAATGAGAATTGATTTGTAGACAACGAATAGAGAACTGAATCAAAATCGATGCAAATTTCTGTCATATGTTTTACCGCACGACTGGTTCGTCACTAAAATGACAAATTTGTTGACAACTACTTTCATATGCGATGTAATAAGATATTTAAAATAGAGCCAAGATACTCTTTTAGATAGACAAGATTTATTGATGGTCATTTTATAAAATGGCGCTTTGATCTTGGTATATTTTCTAATATCTAACGACTAAAAATGGCCCTATATATCATCTTTAAGAGACAATTGTGTCTCATTTATTTTGTTTATCAAGGTCAATTAACTTTTTAAAATGTTTTAAGCAAGAAAAAAGTGTTTAAATTGAGAACATTAGTTTTAGTTGTTGCAAAAACAACCCTTTTTTAATGGATTTTAGTTAATAGTCTAAAAACAAATGACAAAATCACACAAAAATTAACAATTTTGTTGTTAACTCAATAATTAGGAAAAAATAGATCTAAAAATAAAGAAAAAATAAAAGAAATACTTAATTCAATTGAAATTTTTCACTCTTGACATCAGTTCTGAGATTTAGTTTTTTATAAAAGAGATTCAACTAATGGAGAGCACAATTTGGAGGTCATCTGATGAATGATAGCTCTCGACATTCACTCTTTTAATGTCATCCAAAAAAGACAATGAAAACAAATTGAATACATTATTATATAAAGTAATAGATTAAAACTCAATGAGTTTTTTGATGAATAATTTAACAAAATCTAAATCTAAACCAAAGATGACATAAAATGGGAGTTTTTTGTGCTTTTCATGGATTGTTCTCAGAGTAAGTCAACGACTAAATGTTTTCAGCCTTTGTTTCTGAATAACTAATCTATCAAAAGTGAAGTATAATATATTCAATGAAAAACAATAAAATACTTTAAACTATTGTCCAACAGATCATCAAAAAAGTTATTTTAATAAAAATTTTTGATTATATAATCAAAGCTTTATTTAAATAAATTACAAGTTTTTTTGTAAACAATTTAAGTAAAATTTATTTAGAACTAGAAAAAGTAATCTAGTATTAAATAATAAAAAAGTAATAAATATTATAGACGTTTTTTATTTTAATTTTTATAACTTATAACATTATTGTTAAATCTAGTCAATTTTCCACATTACCAAGAATTGAATATAAAAGTGATTTGAAGCGGACTCGTGTCAAGTGTTTAATCATAAGAAATGAATCTCATTTCTTGCACTCATTTAATAGACTTTCCATACATTTGTTTGCATTTAATTTCAGTAATTTTCCAAATAAACAAATTATTTCTAACTAACCAGGAATATTCTTTACTGAATCTTTTAATATCATATGATAGTAAGAATAACATGGTTATATTTTCTAAGAAAATCTATTTTAAAATCCGTAATCAAATTGTGCATGTTATCAGTTTTTCAGACTAAAAAGCATCAAGATCTTTAATATTGATTGAGTAAAATCAATTCATATTAAATATTCCGTTAATTAATATATGAATTATTTATTAATATTTGAAATTACTATTGTTTCAAATTAATTTAAAAATTTAACCATAGTATTTTAGTCTAAAACAAGCACATTTTGATTATAGATTATGAAACATATTCTCAAAGAACTCAACCATGATATTTTCTATTAAATTTGATAATTCAGTAGAGAATATTGCCTTGGTGAATCAAATAAAAGTTGTAATTCATTTGAGACTTATATTGAGTGGAGAACTCGTTCACAGATTTTATAAATAAAGTGTTTTTTAATTATTGGAAGTGTTTATCAGACTTATGTCAATACCTGTCCCGAAGACTCATCACAAGAGATTAGAGATTAGGTCAAACTCTTTTTCAAATCATTTATATTAAAAAATTTTTATTTGAGAGAAAAATTGTGCGGATTTTGAATGTATTTATTTCTAATCATTAAAAAATACCATGGTAATCTGTTTTCAATTTTCAATATTAACTTTTAAATCCTAAAAGTTATTAAAGTATAATCTTCTTATTCTTAATCATCCATGTTTAATTTATTATAAATCAAAGTATGTATATATTGTTAATATTTATCAAACTTTGATACTCTCTAAAGTTTAGAATCTAGACAATCTCATCAGAGACATGGAAGAGACATACCTTAACATCAACCTATATGAACAAGCATTAGGCTTGTTGAGACTTTCAGGTTCTGGTAAGGTATTTGAAAATATTCCCTTGGATCGGTTCCTTTGGTATGTAAATTTTAATTTCAGATTCTTAATCAGATTTTCTTAAATAATTTAACCATGATATTTTTTATGAAATTCATCAAGATAATTTATAGCTTTCTATTAAAATTTCCTTTCAAATCAAATTATATTTTAAAATTAAAATCTTTAATTTAAACCACAAAATGTTTGCCAACAAATGATTGGATACATTGAATGCATTGTATTCTTAACCAAACATTTATTAATAGGAATAACGTATATTTTCTTCAATTTTTAAAATATATTTACATAAATTTAAGTATGATAATGATAATACTTGAAAAAAGGAAAGGTAAATCTCACGATTTTGAAATATTTCGGAAATAATTTTTTGTCAAAACCTTCAAAAATGGTAGTTCTTTGTCATCAAAAGAAACCCTTTGTATAAACTTTTGCAAAACTGATAAAATAGTAAAAATGTTTTCATGCAATACTTGTGATGAGGGGTTTAAAAAGGTTTACATTTTGTGTTTGTGTCCATTCAATAGATTTCATATTTTGATGGATTTTACATTAAGACCTGAGTTTTGTTATCGAGTGATTTCCAACTAAACTGGAGTTAAAAACAAAAATATTGATTCATATTTGACTTCAATTTATAATTTGTGAAACATTGTAGAGATGGTTGGCTCAGATATAAGTAAGGCTACTCTTCAAGAAATTGTTTGGAGTAATAATAGCTCATTGTTTGACAGAAAATGCTTTTTTCAAGTATTTTGAGGTAAATCTGGAGATATTCGAAAAACAAATAATTCTTATGTTTTATCGGAAAAAGCTTTAAATCAAAATAAAAAATAGATTTCTTTAATAAAAAGTTATTTATTTATTATAATCTGAAAATCGATTTACTACTGAAATGGAGTTTTCATATATTGTGACTCTTATTCTTACTTTTATTTTATTAATATATTGTTTTGAAATATTATTCCGTTTCTCTGCCAAAGAAATCGAGACTTTTTGCAGACTTTAAATCATTTAAAATGTCTCTAAACTTATAAATCAATTGTAAAATTGGTTTTTCACTTCATTTGAAGCTAAAAATATCAAAAGTTATTATTAAAAACAATTTTGATATTATATCGACTTATGCTTTATTTCTCTCCTCTTTTTTTTCTAAAAAAATCCTTATTTTTTACTGAAATTGTTTAGAGTGTGTTCACCAAAACATAAAAAGTGAGGAAATGTCACAATTAGTTTTACAGATTCTAAATAAAGGCTTCAAAAAAAGTAGGGATAATATATTTTGACATTAAATATAACAACACTTTTTGTTTTTTTTATGATTTTTGAAAAATTGTTGTTTTGACTTATTATTAGTTATTCTTTTGAGAATAACTGACACTTTTCTTTTGAACTAAATTTTTTTATACAGACTTTTGCCAATAAAGTCAACCCTTCAAAAATGTCAAAGTACCAAGAAGATCAACCAACTTTCAAAACCAAATTCTATAAAAGCAATAATCAAAAGTGATTATAAGGTCAACAAATCGATATTATCAATGATTTTTCCGAAATCAAAGGACCAAAATCTTATAAATACTTTATTGTATTTATGGTTAAATACTTATATATAAAATTGAAAAGTTGACTAAATAAAATTAGTCTTGGTAAAACATTGAAAGATTATAATTTCCAACACTAATTTTATCGATTTCTAAAGAATATCTTATTTGTCATTTGATATAATTGTTATTTAATATATAATTCTATTTAATTAATTTTTAATTTGATATAAGTATTACATAAATACATGAAATGATTCGGATAACGAGCTTTTGTTGAAGTAAATGCTAAGTATATAAGTCCTCAATAAAATAAATTATTACAGTTATACAGAACTTATACAGAATCTGACCTCAAATGAATGACTACTCCATTGATTTTTGTCGGATTGTCTCCTCTCTGGTGACCAGACATCTAATCTCTTTAATCATCTTTTGGTTTACTTAAGTTTATTTTAGTAATACTAACGCCCACAACAACTCCCACTTAAATAATACATTTATATAACCCAAACTTTGCGGTTAAGTCTAAAATCAAAGCATTTTAAGAAATAAATCAATGTTTGATAAATTGATGAACGAATAAACGAACGAACAAATCATAAAATCATTAAAGTGTCGGATAATCGACAATAAATGAATCATCTCTTTAGTGGTTTTTAAGTAATTCATGTTTTTAAAGCTTTTCTGTAAAACTTTAAGAATAGGATTTTATTAGTCTTACAATTATTCTTTTGATTTATTGATTACTGATTCTTAGTCTTATAATTGTAGTGATCACTGATTAGTTACTATTGTTAACATTGTTATACATTGTTATACATTGTTATACATTGTTACCACTTTCCTATTTTCTCAAATCTCAATTAAAATGTATTAATTAAGGCCTCTTTTTTCACTTTGAGTCCAGTGGAAGGAAAGCACAAATACTACACTTTAGTTCCTAAATGTAATGAAAAGCAATAATTAACTGTTAGTCCAAACCATAGCATTGTTTTGAGTGAAAGAGGGGTCCAATTGTTCTCTAAATAATATTTTATATATTTTTTATTTTGAAGAATTAAAAGACTAAACAAAAGTTAATGACTTTTCATTCAATTTAAACAAATCCTCAAATTTTGTAGTTTTTCGGAGAATTTCCTTCGAAAGAGATTACAAAACATTTTTCCTTTTTTCTGATTTTTAATATCTTAACAAGGATAATTACTTACAGTAATTGTTTAATATGTAGTTTATATATCATTAATAATTAACTAGACAAATTTGTGCATTTATAAAGTTAAAATCCTTTGTTTTATAATTAAGAACATTCTAGATAATATTTTAACATATTAAAGTTCAATTAAGAGTATTTTAAATTTAACCATGCTCACCAGTATTTATGGTTAAGAATTATACTAAATTAACAAAGAAAATACTAACGAGAAAATTAAGGATAGAATAATTAATGACAACTATTCTTACAAAATAATTATCATTAATTCCACTAATTTTGCAAATATTTTAAATAGTTTTCTATTGATTTAATGAATTTATTTTGTATTAATTATTTTTTTTCGATATAACCTTTAAAGTGACGAAAAATTAATAAAAGGGAACATAAAAGAGAGTGTTTTAACTTTCAGTTGTAGTCAAAAATGTTATTATCCCTCTGAAGACCACATCCATCAAGTGTTGCGATGACGCCATTGTATTTAAATGAGGCTAATATACAGACAAAGTTTGAGCGAAAATTTCTTTATAGGTTTAAAATAGAAACTTAAATGACATCCATTTTATGGTAAATGCTCTGAAAAAAAGCTGAAGAATCCATAATATAATCAAATGACACATTAAATCAAAATATTATGGGAATTATCGAACTCTTTGTGTAAATCGATCTGTTTCTTTAATTTGTGCATGCTCATTTATTACAGACATAAAGAGTAAATAAATTGGTAAATAAATTGGTCTTGCTCAATTTTATACTTAATCGGTAATAAGTTATGAATCTTTTGAATAATTTTCTATAATTTTGTCGATTAGTTTTATTTATACTAGGCTCATTAACTTAGGAATTTCCATTTTAAATGGTATTAATACTATTAATAATTTAGAATTTTATATGAAAGGTTGAAAAGAGAGCTTGATATTAATCCAAACAATTCTTTTGCTAAAATAATCATTTACTCAAATGTAAAAGACTGTTAAGTCACTCAAATGAGAGTTCATTTCGTTTACTCAAAGACATCATAAAAAATAGTAAACACTTTTCAGAATCTATTGACAGAACTAAATGAACAGAATATATGCCGAAACATAAATATAGTTTCTGTTTATCTCAAATGTTGTTTGATGTCTGATATAAAGATTAATCCTTTGAATGTTTTGAATGAACGAAAGAAAAACAAATAATTACTTTTTAACCAAAATTCTGTTAACTCTTTAGATAAACTTTATATCAATTTTACTGCATTTTAATTGAGTTTAAAAAAACGTTGGATTAGTTCACGATTAGTATCTTTCCTTAGAATCAAACTTAGAATTGAAACTCAAAATGATTTTTTGTGTGTAATTCATTCAAAATTTCATTACTTTTGACAATTAATTTGAATTTTGAATGAACTAATTTATGCTTTTATAAGTAAATTATGGATTCAATATAACAAACATTTATATTCTATTAAATGTCAATTCTAGTCATTTGTAGTACAAACAGAAAAATGTGGACCAAAACCTTCATTAACTAAATTTCAAATAAATTGTCAAAAAAACTAATTCTATGAATACTTTTCAATGTTTGTAATGTTTTACAAATTCAAGAAAAGAAATATTTGAAGATTGGGTCGGATTATGAATACAAATGATTCTTCAAAAGAAAAATTATTTTTTCCACAATTTTTTCACAATTAGTTCAATCCTTGAAATAATTAGTAAACACTTTGACTAAAAAAAATCTATTTTTATTTGACTGATAAATATATTTTTTTAAACTTTACTATAAAACTATTCACGAAAAGTGCCAATAATTTTAGTAAATGAGTTCACTCTCAAAGGATCACTAAATCAAATGAAAATAGATTTTAAGGAAATGTATAAACTCTTAAAAATATTGAATCTTAAAAATTTGTAAAAATACTTTTTTTTGCGAAATTTTCTTTGAGAAAGTTATGGTTCATATAATCATAAAATGAACTTGTTAAATATTTATTAGTTTTGAATATTTTAAGCCTTAGTTTAGAGTTTAGAGAATTTATATTTTGATTTCAAGTCTCGCTTTATATCAAAATGAATAGTTTTGAGTCAATTTTGTCGGAACTAACGTTAATCGAAAATCGATAGACGACTGACTGAACACAATTCCCATTCAAACAAAATATTTAGATTTTTACCAAAACTGAGAACAACTGTCAGCTCAAAGTCTTTTCTCCTTAAATAGTGTTATTCAATACATTTGTTGTTTGTCTAACAAATCTGTTTTACAGATATTCTCAAAATAAGAAAAATGTTTTTCAGTCTACAATTAGAGATGAAAACAACTATCAATTTGTTATTCTATACTTCTGTTAATGTTTTTCATTATATTTACCGTAAAAATCTTAGTATATATTTGTCTGTTTATTCCGCCCACAAATTGGTTCAAAAATTTCGATACAAAATATGCTATCATTTGAATTACTTGAGAATGATCTTACAATTACCACAAACAGTTACCACCATTTGTGGAGTTCGATAGTCAGCAATACAAGTATAGACTTAAGAGAAACTCCAAGAAAAACTTTTTTTTATTTTTTTGCAACCATTATAAGTTATGTTCTAGCTAAAATTTATTTTTCTTCTAATCTTTTAACTAATGGTTTCCCATATTTTCTAATGTTTTTGTGAACCTTTACTTTGTTTTGTCGAAAAGAGCGTCAGAACAGACTTTTATTTTTTTAATTCTAATTTTTCATTCAATTGTTTTTAAGAGGTCTATGAAGTGAAGCCATTCAAGTGTCTGAACCCTTACAAGTCCTTACAGTATTAACAGACATAGAAAACAGTGAAAACAATTTGATTTCAAATTGAAATTCCAAAAGTATTTCGATTCCAATATTAGTCGCTATTTGTTATCCGATTTTGTGCTCATTATTGAAAAACAATTTGTTGACTCAAAATTGTTTTGTAGTCAAACTATTTTCTGAAAAAAAAGTTAAGAGAATTTCATTCCCATTAAAAAAGTATTAAATAAAACATTTTTAAATTTTTCTTCGATCATAGATTTGGGGAAAAATTTCTAAATTACAAACATTTGAGTCAAAATAACTCTATTTTTCTATAACTTAATTGAAGGCAATATATTTGTTGAAAATAAAAAACAGGAATTATATTTTATAAGTTTTTAAGTGAAGGTTTTTTAGTTCAAACGATTGAACTCTACATTAAAGGATAAGAATAAGTTAGCGATTGTTCTACAAAACAATGTGACACTACTTTTACCACAACTTTGAAATTCGTGGAAAATTGCCAAACCATTAGACTTTTTTAGATTATTATTAATAAAATTATAATAATAATCAAGATCAATTTCATTAAAATTTCAAAAGCATATTATAATCATGGATGACAAAAGGTCTCGACTCTAGGTTGTGCTAGGGTAGGATATATTGGAAAAATCCTAGGGGTGGTATTTTTCAAAACCTCAAAAATATCACTTTTTATTAACATTTTATGATATTTAAAGTTTATTAGATATTAATTTTGTCATTTAGTCAAACTATTTCACTAAAAAACAATATTTTGTCAATTTTTTACTTAAAAAAATGGTTTTTTGGGTAAAAATCCCTATCAAATATCAATAAGAAAATATAGATCCGGCTAAAAAATAACTTAAAATATGGTTTAAATTAATAATTTTCTCTAAAGTTTTA
The DNA here is from genome assembly GCA_034695785.1 of Galumna obvia. Lineage (NCBI taxonomy): Eukaryota > Metazoa > Arthropoda > Arachnida > Sarcoptiformes > Galumnidae > Galumna > Galumna obvia. The sequence continues at coordinate 1,757 of JAQFZM010000841.1, read as the reverse complement.
ATATTTTATTTAAAATTTAAGGAGTTTGGCGCTCCTATTTTTAACTGGGTCTCTTTTACATATTTTTTCTATGAAGTATTTACCGATTTTGGTCAACTATTCTGGAATACTCCCTTTCACCATCCTAGATTATAATTAATATCTATTTTAAGATTAATTTAAAAGTGTTGAATTACATTTGAATTGTCTTTATATACAATTATTGTATGGTTTTGGTGAAACTAATAATGATTATTAATCTCTGGAACTAAAGCCCTTCGAGAGTCAAAGCTATGGAATTCATTCAATAAGTCATACAAATTAAGATAAGGAGGCAAGATCATTTTCAAAAATGTCATTTTGTTACTTTGAAATGAGATATTTTTTTATTACCTGCACTCAAGTCTTTAAATTACTGTCAAAAACAAAAATTTCAAAGAGTTGTCAGAAGATAATAAGATAGAGTGAAGTGGATGTAATGCACTTCTCAACTGATATATCATTTAATTCAAAGTCGGATATTCGCCGAAATGTCGATCAGATATTGCGCTAAACCAGCGGTTATACTCATTTTGCTGTCAAAGCAGTAAATGTCTAAATATAGTCAAATGAAAGTATAAAATGAACCAAAAAAGCATTTAATTAAGTGAATACCCATTTATGACGTAATTTACACTTCAATGCTTTACATCTAATTTAATAATATTTTCAAAATAAAATTCATTTGGATTTTAAAATATTTTAGAATTTATTAAAAACATTTATATTGAATATTAAATAATTAAACATTAGTAATGCCTAAGGTTAAATTTTATCAAGTTAAACATATTATGCATTAAACTAACATAGTAGTATAACAAAATATATCATAATATCATGATACATTACAAGGGGTATAAGAGGGTATTTTGAAATTCACTAAAAACACAAAAAGTCACTTTTAAGTCGTTTCCTCTTCAATATTCATTAGTTTAATATCTCATTAAAGTTAATGAAAATAAAAAAGTTCAGAAAAAACGTAATTTTGTAATATTTTCAAAAACTTAGGGCACAAAAATTCTCACTTAAAAACTATAATTTTGACAATTTTATGCATTTACTCAATACTCAGTCAAATGACAATCCCTGACCATCCCTGATTAAGTTTATTAATTCTGATTCTAAGAAATGACATCTAAGGATAATAAAAACTTAATTATCTTATTAACTATACTATTAAATATTCAAAATTTCAATTAGCAAGAGAAATTTAATAAATAATCTATATTATTATATTTTTCCAAAGCTTTAGTTAGTTATTTAAGTTTATCAGGGTCAATAAAAACCTATCTCGTTATTAATTATTTCTGAAGATAATTGTAAATTTATTGAAAACATAAATTGATTTTATTTTATAAAAACTACAGATATTATCTGTATTTTGTTAATACTTCCCTTACTTACTGAAAAAGTGTCAATGTATCAGTCATTTTCAGTCATGTATTTTCTCATATCACATAACATACGCACGAATTTGGATAAAATTGTGTAAATAAATGAAACTCTGATGTTTTTGATGAAATTGAATAACTTGGAATAATTTAAACTTGGAAATTTAATGATTATTTTATTGCAGATTTAGTGCTTTCATAATAAGATTTCACATTTGATTTATGTAAAGGAATTTATTTCAACAAATTTAAGCACTTCTTTGCTATTATCAAGAACCTCAAAAATATAATGAAGATTAAAGCTTATTTTTCGAAAAGGGAACGTGATAATACTTAAACATTGAAACA
>JAQFZM010000840.1:0-24081 GCA_034695785.1 Galumna obvia | reverse complement strand
ATCACTCGGATTTAAAAATATTTGCCTAAACTTTGAAACATTTACTCTTAAGTTAAATGTGTTTAATCTTTTTAATTGACATCACTTAAAGTTAATTATGTTTTATCTATTTATTATCATTTTTCTCCTTTAATGGTAACTATTGTTTGAACTAAAGTTGAATTTGTTTTGTATTTTAAGAAATTCTTTTAACTTTTAATAAGAAATGAGATATTGTTGTAAAGAGTCAGCAATAATTGAACTAACCTTCCATAAGAACATTGAGTACATCCTTGATAATAGTGATCGTAACGATTAGTACAATTACTGAAAATAGGAACGTGCAAATTGGATCAACAATAGCCCACTCAGGAAAAAAGTAAATGAGAAGAGCGGCCACTAATACACCAACACTTTGACAAAAATCTCCGATAATGTGAATGATTGCAGCCTTTGGTTAAAAAAAAGTACTTAATATAAATCAAACTACTTATCGATATCTCACTCTTATGTTAATATTTTCCTGTTTTTCCACTTTTTCGACATCACTTTTGCTATCAGTGCTCTTCTTATCAGAGCCTCCGATTTGTAACTGAATTCCCATTCTTTGAATGAACTTAAATTAAAATCAAAATAAAAGGAAAAGTATTTAACTAACATTAAGTTAACGATAACCCCAATGGTAGCGGTGGTGACCATTATTCCGGCCTCTACTTCATAAGTTTTATTTATGATTCTGAGGACAGCCATATAACACAGAATTCCTGTTATAACCCAAATCAATAGAACAGATACAAGAGCGCCAATGACTTCAGCCCTGTGCCAACCAAAGCTCATTCTATAGCTCTCGGGTCGGGTCGACATGTGTAAAGAGAATAGGCTTATGAGAAAACCGGCCAAATCTGTGAGCAAATGAGCGGCATCTGTAGTAATGGCCAAACTATTTGCTAGATATCCACCAATTATTTCAACTAGCATAAAAGTTGAGCACAAAACACAGGCTACTATCAGTTTTCTTTGAGCTGTTTTATCGATGCCCTCTTCTATTGGATTAATTGTGTGACAGTGGGAACAACTCATTGACTTTTGGCTCATTTTTTGGTTATTTCGATCAGTTTTTGATCCGTTTATTACATTATTTTCATTAAATAATTTTAAGTCCGAACCGATGCTATCATATGTTATATTAATTTTGGTCTCATCGTTGAGTCTTTTGATAAAACAAACTCATTGTTTAATCATTGCTTTAATTTTAATAAACTTTTCATTTTTCAAATTAAATTTTAAACAAATGAATACAATTTATTAAATAAACTATAATTTAATTAAATATTTCTTGTGATTAGTTTATTAAATAAATCTATTTAATGACGAAATATTTTATCTTATCTATCCCTAATTGACATTTTACCTAATTGGATGATATTTAACTTGCTCAATCCTTAATTCAATTAGATAGATATAATTAATAGACTCTGATTGAACTAACATTAATTTTGTAATAAATAAATTAAAGTTGATTTAAAAGTATTTTAAATATAATAAAAATGTATTTTTATTAATAGTTAATATTTAATTAATAATCAAATTATGATTTAAATTAAAAATTGTTATTAAAACTACTTACAAACCAACTTTTTCTCCATTTTTTGAATCCATTATTTTTCAAATAATTTCAAATATTTAACTTAAAAACGAGTATTTATCAAAAAAAAAGATGAAAAATAAAATAAAGATCGTTGAATGACCGTGGAATTACACTGAACCGCATTCAGTCAATCAACTAAAATAACAATTATTTCGTCAATCCTTTTATATAAAGTTTTATCTCATTATAATCTTAATGATTGATAAAACAATTCAATTATTAATTGATTATTAATTTATTTATTAAATGATGAGTTAGTAGAGATGGCCAAAGGTGTTGATTCCGGGGGAGGGGTTTGCGAACAAATAGTACAAGTACATACTAATAAGTTTTAATCACAGATAAGATCAATTAATCCTCAAATTAAAAGTTATTCTTTTAGAATATTTTAACTTAAAAATTTTTAAGATGTTCTAGGTTAATGTCAATGAGGAGCTATTTAATTAAGGGGGTTTCGGTAAATAACCCCATTGGGGAGACTTTCCCTCTTATAAATAAAATGCGTTTGATTTACAGTTACATTTTGTAATGACTTCATTCTCACTGAATTTCAGTTCAATGAATATAAGATTGAGTAAAAACATGACTAAAAGGGGTGTTTCAAAAATACACCTTGGAACAAAAATAATTCTAGAAATTTGAAAACTTTAATATAAAATATACGGACAAAAAATAGATCTGTCGAATTTTTATTCCTTGATTAATTTTAATAATTGTAAAAATGAAACAACAATTTAGTGTCAAGGTCATTTATTTTATCTTATTTGATCAAAAAAGTATTTCATAAACTCTTTCACAAATTTTTATTATTTTGTTTTAAAATATTTACTTTAATTCAAATGCAAAAAATAACATTAATATAAAAATGTAATTTGTAATTACAAATAATAATTATATTTTCACCATGGTAATAAATTAAGAATAGTTAACAAAAAATAGTATTAAAATCATTCCGTCTCCTGAAAACCCGGATTTCCATTTCCTACTTCATTGTGACCGTTTCTGTTGCCATAATCTCTCTTTTTATCAAGATCAAGTTTCTTTACTTCACTAGAGTCCTGGTCATTGATTGACTGGTCATTAGGTATATAGAAATAAGCCATTATTGCGAACACAATCATATCGACAGCCATTAGTCCCGCGAAAAAGAAAAATTCTGTCGACTATTGTATAAAAAAAAATTTAGGTTAAAATTGATACTTGATAAAAAAATATACAAGGTAATAAGTATTAAAGTAAAATGACCTGCTTGGGTATTCTGACGGCAGCGATAATCACAATGACAACATTTCCAAATGCAACAGTGAGTAGCCAGGCAGCCTGAATCACTGATTTCATACTGGTGGGTGCCTAGTTTAAATTAATAGAATAAATTAACTTGATAAATAAAATTAGGGTAGTCAATTCAATTGATAAAATTATGAGTTAGTAAAAAAATAATCTAGATTGTTTATAAAATTTGTTTCACTTATAATAACCAAGTATAAAAAGTACCTGAGAATATGAAAATTCCAAACCAGTAATGGAGAACATGATTTCACCGGCGGTTATAATAGTGTATTGGATTATCTGCCATAACATCGACACAGAATTTGGTTCAACCATTTGTTGTAACTTATATTTTGTTGATGTCGTCTAAGAATATAATTTTATATAAAATTTTGAAGAAAATTGATATAAAATTTACATTATTTATGTCCATAACAATAATATAAGAGCCTCCTTGAGCAAGGTCTAAATTCCTTGCAATAGGTATTGAATCGTTATCATTAAGAAGAGCAAGTTCATATTTGCCTCCGAGGTGAATTTCCAATTCTTTATACTTTGTATAACCCACTACCTGTCCATTCCTCACATTCTGTTCTATAATAGGAACTACTTTTACTTTGAATTTCTCATTCTTCAAAATAAAGCTTGGTGAATTCAATTGAATATTGCTAACAAACAATAAGCCAACATTAGCCCCGCCCTCTTCGGGCTTAACCAAAACATTTGAAAAATTCAAAGGAATTTCATTCTCAAACATTCCTTCGCAAATACTTTCAGTTATGAACAGAACCGAAGCCTTTGGATTAAGAGCTGAGACAACACTTATATTATAAGACCTGTCTTTGACACAAACGCCCACTTCTTTGTCGAATGTAACCACAATACTAAAATCACTCAATCGGTTTAGGCCTACATTTTCTTCAACCCTTCCCTCATATTCGCCAATAGTTATACCCTTAAGCTGTGGAAGTGATGGGCTGTCCGTTATTCGAATATTAGCGGGTAATCCATTAAAAATGGTCAAATGAACCGAGTTGCTATTCAATGTTGGGGGTAATTGGCTCTCAATTTTAAGCTGAATAAAAGCGCAGACTAGAAATGAAAGTGCAGCTAATGTACCCCCGGTAACCATTCGTTGAAGTGGTTTAGTGAGCAAGTTTATTTTTGCCAAAAGGGGATAAACCGCGTATTCGAAGATTGGAATGAAAAGTACTATTAACACAGGATTGACCACTTGTATCTGATCCGGTTTTAAACGCCAATCGCCCACCACATGACCGTCCATTTTGGTAGCCTGGAGTGTCCACCGCGAGCCCTGTTGGTCGAACAGTGCCCAGAATAAGGGGAGCGGTAGGTAAAGGAACAGTATTCTCATCACTGTTTTTATATCAGCGATTGTTTGCACCTAAAAAAGAGATAATTAATTAAAAAGAATTTCTTATAAGTAATATAATATTACATCATATTTGTCGTCGGCGTAATCTAACCAATGCTCTCTACTCGAGGACCTCTTAAAAAATTTTCTCCACAATGATATCTGAGCATAAAAAGACCAAGTTCATTTAGAAAATTAAACAAGAATTTATTGCCATCATATTGATATTCATTAAATAAAGTGATCAAGCTAATAATGATATAAAGCTACATAAATATTTACCATGATGATTTGCTTATTTATAGTTAATAATGGTAATTTTAAAAGACCATAATAAAATAACACTTACAGATATACAAGAGACCACTTGAACGACAACATTCTCCTTCTTTGGCGGAACCATAATATAGCCAGTAATAACTTTACCAAGAATAAAAAGCATTAGTGCCACAATCATTAGCGCCGCCGGAACTCCAAATGCCAGCGGAAAACAGTCGAGTCTTCCAAAACATTGAATATCTTCGCGAAGAATTGGTGTAATAAATGTCGATAAAAGGCTTCCGGCGTTTATCGATACGTAAAACAGAGAAAAGAATTTCTGTAATTGTCTTTCCTGTCCCTCAACGAATTGATCGCCACCAAATGCCGACACACTTAAGACAAGTCACTATTTAGCAAGGTAACCTTCATTAGAAATACTTACCAAGGCTTTATACCACCCGTTCCTAACGCTATAGCTGCTAACCCAATCCAAGTGACGGCACTATTCAATGGAATTGTTTAAGGGATGACTACTATTGTAAAAGTTCTCATTCGGTTGAGTAAAATAGCTTGGTAATTCATAATTGGATTATTTAACACAAACAATAAATTTTATCTCAACTGATGCCTTACACAACCAAATGGGGACTGTATTTAGGACTCACGCATTGGTTAGATATGAGGCGTAGGACAGCACTATATTACCGATTGCGTAAAGTATCGATATGTACAAGATTGTCCTTTAATAATATTAAGATTATCAAGTTTATATTTTTGAATAATTGTATACCTGTATTTGCCCAGTAATGAATCGGCAATAATAGCACCTAGCACAGGTGTAAAATAACAGGCCATGGCAAATATATGGTAATATTCGGTGGCGCTATTTTCCGAATATAATAACACATTCCTGAAGTAGAGGACCAATATTGCTATAAAAAGAAATTAAATTAGCTTGTTAAACATTTTAATTTGCTATTAACTTATTGAATTTAAAAATAATTTAATATATTCTTGATTTTATTTCATCTTGGTTAAATTTTATTTAGAAAAAATAATATTTATATTAGTCATCATAAACACCTAAATGTCATATTTGAAATAATGAGCTTGCTAATATAAAAATCAATACCTTTTGACCCATAATAAGAGAAACGTTCTGCTGCCTCATTACCAAGAATAAAGTAAATGGAACCAGGGTACTTTTGTTTTACTAAATTTGATTCTTTAATCACATGGTTTTGAGTTTTCATTTTAAACCATTTTATGTATTAATAGCAAGGGCATTTTAATAAACATCTGTTTTGGTGATTAATTGCATAAATTTATTGAATTTATGTGAAACACATTTATTTCAAAATAGTTTTAAAATAAACCTTTTATCACAACTTTTCATCTCATCACTGATTATGCCCATGTTAATTAAGTGAGCAAGTTGTTTTCCAAAATAGCTTGCTTGTCTCAGTATTTAATAAAGATCCAAGCACAAATTATTAAATATTTTTAGTCCATTACAAGTTTAAAATATAATAAATAATTCTTTAAATTAAAATTTAGCAAAGAATTTTCAAAATTAACCAAGCAAATCCTTTAAACCATATGAACCTTTTAACCTTTCTTAAAAATCCATAATAAACTAATATAAATAATTACCTAGGTGATTACTATCGGAAAATATTAAATTTTTTAAAATATAAAGTATTTCATTTAAACTTTAATATTAAGTAAAAGTTTGTTATTAATGAATTGTTAAACAGATTGAACTAGTTTATTTAAAAATTATATATACCTTTTGCTCCATAATAAGAGAAACGCTCACAAAACTCATTTGAAATAATGAAAAAAACTGAGCGAGGATATTTAGGCCTTCTTTCTTGATATTCTCTCTCAACTACAGGAGTCAACTCGTTTTCCATTTTTTCTAAAACTTAACTCATTTAGAGTTGAATATGAAATGAAGAAAAAGTACTCAAGTAATTGCAAAATAGTCGAGTAATTTTAGTTCTGGATGTTGACTCTCACCGACAATTTATGTGATTCATTCTAATGTCAGAATTAGAGATCCAAATCGCAATTTCACAGAATTATGTCTTTAGTGTTAACCATAAAGTTTATGATTTGTTTCTAAATTTTATAAATTCTAATTCATATGAAATTAAACCTGAATTTCATTCATTTGTTTAGAAAACATTTTTATAATTAATTAAACATTTGATAGTTTCTATGAAATAAGTTTGTATTAAGATTAAGGGTTTAGTCATAAAGTATTTCTAAAGAAGAATTTTTTTAAAGAAAATGTTTTTAAAGTTATTATCAAACTATTCATTTTTAAGAGCTAGATAAAATATATAATGTAATAATTGTTAAAATATCTATAACTCTATATCAATTTCACTCTTTTTATCGAATAAAATTTGAAATAGATATATATAAAAAACCAGGGATAGCCAATAAACAAGATTCCATGGGCTGCTAGGGATATACCGATTTTAACCCTGACAGACCTAGTACAAGTTCATTTATATAATGTTAAAATCTCCTACAATCACATGGTTATTCAGTACTACTAACATTCTGATAGAGTGGCCAGCCGTACTTAAATATCAAGTATTGTACTTGAATTGGTCTACCTTGACAGAACCTTTCATATTAGTAAACAAAGATATGAAAGAGTACTGGATTTCATAAAATGAAAAATTTATTTTATTTTAATCACATTTCTTGAAATCTAAACTCTCTATACGCAACCTTGAAATGAATGTAGCCTTGTCCAGGCAAAATTAATTACAATTACTATAAAATAATTGTGTCTGTTTCAACTTTACAATAGAGAATAAATGTTAAGAATGAGTTATATACCTCTATTTTAGAGTAATTATAATTAAACTTTACTGGACAAGGCTACATTCATTTCAAGGTTGCGGATACTTAGTTCAAACTATACTTTACTATTGCTTACTAAATATGACAAAATTTATCTTTTTTAAAGCTTTAAATGCCAATTTTACCTAGCCGAATTTCACGGGAAAAGATGTCCATTTGCCAAAAATAATTAAAGGAATCCATTCTATATATTATGAGCTTTCCATAGAGACAAAGATCATTTAAATCGGTTACTCTCTGAAATGATTATCTCCTTGTTAGATTCAAGTACAGCTTAGGTCAATGGTCGGCATTCAGTTAGCTGTGTATCGCTTTGATGCTGTATTGAACAATTTGATTGGTTAATATCAATAACTCTTTTGTTTGGTTGCTCCTAGCAATTATCACCATAGAGTGTGCAGACCACAATTTTTTGTTTGCTTTACATTTAATTTTGACCAGGGATGGCAAATATAGGGGGTATTCCCGAATACCTCCAACCTTGGAGCCAAAAATCAGAAAAATACCCCCTAAAGATAGAGAGGAAAAGAAAAGCAAAAAATTAGCAAAATTAGGCAAAAAAGAGGAAAAATTTAGAAAATAATCAAAATATGGCAGAAATTTTGAAGAAAATTAAGAGACCGAATAACCAAATAAACGCATAAATTCGTCACAAAATCGAGTTTTTAAGTGAAAGTTTGAATGTTATAAAATTTGTACAGTGCAGGACAAAAGTTTTGAGCAGATGAGTTTTGGCCATTATCTCTAACCAAATGATATTTAAATAATCAAGGAATTTATTAATGAAAGATAATGTTCATTAAAACAAAAATTAAGAATTAAAAATTTGCTGGTATGTCACTATTATAAGAAAACTGATTATCAGTTAATCTGTTTGCTTTTGATAGTGACAAAAGTTTTGATTCGACGACAAGTTTTGGCCTTTAAAATATCAAAACTTGCGAACACGTGGAATAAAAGTTCAATTTTATATTTTATTAAAAGTGTTCACAAGTTCTGATATTTTTGGCCAAAATGGGACTCAAATCCGAACTAACAAACGAAGAAAAAGTCAACATTTTACTCCTGCGGCGATTCAAATCGGATTAGTCTGGCAGACGGATCGGCGAAGAACTAAACCGAGCGACGGCCACAATCAACCGATTCCTTCGAAATCCAGAAAATTATGGCCAATCGCCGCGCTCTGGCCGCCCGAAAAACTCTCCAATTGGAGAGTTCAGCGCATCCGCGGCCTAGCCAAACGTCGCAAGATGTCAGCCGGCGACATAAAATCATATCTGAGCCTTGATTTCCATCGCAGGACCATCGTCCGAAGATTGGCCGAAGACCCGAATATCGTGTGGAGCAAAATGGCTAAGAAACCACAACTAACAGTTGCATACAAAGAGGCTCGGCTCAGGTTCGCCTTCGACCACATCCACTGGTACAACGAATGGTGCCAAATTATTTTCTCCGACGAGAAGAAATTTAATTTGGATGCTCCCGATGGAATTCACCATTATTGGTATGACCTGCGGGAAGACAAGGCCATCCTCTCCAAACGACACTCTGGTGGAGGATCAGTAATGGTTTGGGCAGCCTTCAGCTACGGCGGGAAAACCGATTTGGTCATTCTTCGTGGCCGGGTCATTCCCTGAAATACCAGGACACCCTCGCCAAACATCTCCTCCCCATAGCGCCACTCATTACCGATGGAGACTGGATATTCCAACAAGACAACTCGTCCGTCCACACGGCGGCCAGCACAATCGAATGGTTTCGATGTAACGAGGTCAAGTTGCTTCAGTGGCCAAGTCGAAGCCCTGGCCTCAACCCGATCGAGAACCTTTTGAATTGGCTGGTCTACCGTGTGTACCAAAACGGCCGTCAGTTCGCCTCGGTACCTCAGCTTGAGGCTGCGGTCCGCGAGGCGTGGTCTGAAGTCCCGCCAGCTCTTTTAAATAGCCTTGTTGACTCAATGCCAACTCGGATGAAGGCTGTTGTAAAGAGTCACGGCGGTCCGACCAAATATTGACCGTTGGCGACGACATTTCCTCATCGACTCAATATTTTTGTCATTCATTTTATTCTACTTTTTTAAAAAAATTGTCATTTTTCTATTTTTTATTTATTAAATCAATAAATTTTTTTATTTTATAAATTTGTTATTTATTACTTTATCTTATTTTAGTATATTATTTAATTATTTACAAATTTAACTAGCTAAATTCTAAATTTAACTTCGGCTCAAAACTTTTGTCCTGCACTGTATCTCATAAATACCTTATCTCTTTCCATATTTATAAAATTAGGCTTTTCTACAAATACAATTTTCTTTAAAAAAATAAGCAAGGTAATTAGTAATTAAAAATTCAAATGAGATCTCATAAATCTTTAAAGGTGTACTTTTTAGTTATTATAGGCTTTATAAATTTACCAAGGAACCTTTCTCAAGTTTTCAAGATTTTAATTTAAAAAATTACATAAAAATTTTGATGAAATTTAGATAATTATTAGAAATTAAAATATTAAATTATTATTTTAATTACAAACGAATTCTATGATTTTTTTCACTTAAAATTGCTGGTACCAAATGCTCTCTTCCCTTCGCTTTTGGTCAACTCTACAATTAGTAAGTCATAACTTCTTTTTAATTAAATTTTATTAATTATATTCAATATAAAATTATATTAAATTATATTTAATCAAAATATCATTTCGTTTGAAATCACTTTTCTTTAAACCATTTTTTTCCTTATTTTTCAATCAAAAAAATTTGAATTAAAGTATAAATATAATCTTAAACACTATTTAAAGTATTGCAACGAATCACGATTTGATGGCTTCCATTACTTTTAGAGACATTACTTCAAAAATAATTTCCTTATTTTAAGAATATTTTCTTTTAATTAATTAAAAACTAAAGTCTGAACACAATTTCTCGAATTCGCGATTCGTTTGAATATTAAAATAAACTTAAAGTTATTTTTGAATAAAAAGTTCTTTAATTTGAAATTTGAATTCAATTTGAAATTTGAATTCAATTTGAAATTTAAGACCAAAAGTGTTTCGAATTCAATCTATTATTCTCTGGAAAATTGTTGTCTTATATTAAGGAAAGTACAGTAATAACCATTTAATAGAAAGTATACAATATTTCAAAGTCGAGTCAAAGAATATATTATATGTCATATAAAGTGAAGCAAAAGTTGTAAATCTTTTGTCTTTTCCTAGATTTGAGTCAAAAGTGATCTCATATGCAGTGAATTCAAACGAGAGTTCATTCTTCAAGTGATCCCAACTTTTATTTGATTCGTTCGACTCTTGTCTGCAGCTGTCGTTTCCTCCAAATGTCTAAAAATGTTTGCTTTTTATTCTCAACGAAATACAGAATAAGAGTAGGAATACATCGAATGACTAACAAATGCCGACTAAACACAACTTTTGATACAATTTTACTCATCGTTTCATTTGATCGCAAATAACCTCTCATTGAATCAAATAAAACAAGTTTTGGAAATTGATGTCAATATAGAGAACATCCAAATGATTGACTGCCGGACACCGATTCACACAATCGCTAAACACTTAGAAATGACTCATAAAAACTAAATTCGATTCCAATTCTTTTCCTATTATTAAAAAAATGAATCCTTTAATCAATTTCTTGTCTAACGATATGAAAACAAAACTTATATTAAAAATTTATTTAATGAAACAAAAGATGAAAAGAAATAACCGATGATTTCATTTGAAGTTTTTTCATCCGACACTTTTCTCTTGGGATTACATTTAGAAACTTAACTAGAATACATTTCCAATATTAAAAATTATGCCTCAAAATATAGATATTTGTTCACAATTAAGTCTCTCGAGGACAACAAAGTTAGCTTTTGGAACAAGCCTAATTATATACATGTTTAACTGTATTTATAAAGCAAAAAAACTATCTTGGACAATAACGTAATGAAAATAAAGTATATTTCAAAGAATGTTTCAATTATTTAATGAATTGTAATAAAGAGTGGTTTTAATGTATATATTTTTTTACTTTAAATTTGAATATTTGGCGGATATTCACGACATTAAAACAACGAATAAATATAATTAAGTGAAGTATTGTATAGAATGCGGTCACAGAAACCAAAAGACTTTTATACGAAAGTAATGCAAAACAGCAAAACTTGATTACAATGTTTTTACTGATTAATCAAAAACACAAACAACAGAACTTTTGTCTTCAGTTCAGTTAAAAACAGGGGACCACCAAAAGACAAGTAGTGTTCCCCCCCTTTCCTTCTTCGACACTAAATTTTTGGTTCACTAAGAATTAGTATTAAATAAAATGCATAAAAATAGTCAAAAAGTACAGAAAATAAAGAAAAACTATATTTTCTTTAAAATAGACTATTTTAACCTTGTTAAAAATATTCATAAAATAAGCCACTAAGCCTTTCTAAAGTGAAACAATTTTGTTATCCCGGGTTCAAACAATACAAAATTATTATTTTACGAATTTATTATCACAACAATTGATTCACTCGTTTTATCACTAATTTATGGTAAAAAAATTCTTAAGAAAAAGAAAAATAAAAATTCTATTGAAGTTAATTATAAATAAAATAAATCATTGATATTATTGACATCATTGAAATCAATAAAAAATTTAAACAATTTTAGTTAGATTTTCAATATTTAACTTTATTTTAAGCAGATTTATTGCTTATTCATAAATATTTAAAGTGCCTAGGTTAAATTATAATTATAATTATTATAATTATTTTCTATGAAATACATTTTATAAGTTTTTTTGAAGGATTAAATCATTTTATTAGAAAAAGAGATAAATTTATGTTTTAATTAAAAAGTATTTTTATGGTAATTAAAAGTTTATTTTATGACTCAATTCTTTAGTTAATTCTTGAGTTAATTAATGTCTTCAAAGCAATTAAGACTAATATAAGACTAAAGGGATTTAGATATTGTTTGAACCGCTTTTTAATAGTTTTAGAGAACGCTTTCCAACAGATTTTGTTGTCTTTTGTTGAATAAATGACAATAAATGAGAATCGAATGAAATTATTGTTTTGAGATTAACTATAAATAAAATGAAGTTTTGTTTGACTATAATTTAAATGAAACAAAGCATCTGCTCTGCGGTTACTTTCAGTGACTTTTATTAAAGAGAACAGAATATTCTGAACACTTTTAAGCCGATTAAGTTCAACATAAATCGTGTTTTATGCAGATTTCGTGCTATTGATTTCTGGCAGTATTTCACTAAATAAGTTCATGAAATAATGCCGTCACTCATACAATACACTCATTTCATTCATCCATTCACTCATTCACCTCATATTCCGCTCCAATTCTGGAAAACGAGACAAATCTTTGCAATAATTTGACGCAGAATTCTGTTTACCATTTATTATGAAAAGCAATTCATTTAAAAACAAAATCATAAGAACCGAAGCTTAAGAAATAGTTAAGGAATTATGTTTACGATTCTTGTGCTCAACTTGTGCTCAACCGTATGGTTAAAAGTGAAAGAAAATATTTATGCCGTATTATAGCATATATTAGACCTCTTTTTTTTGGAACCGTTATCTCATTTCCACATAACTGAACAAAACTCTCACTATATTTATACGAAAGGGCCGACCGTTCAGATATGTATTACAGTTGAGGCAAAGTGTCGACACTATTCTCCATTAAATAATATATATAACAAACGTTTGAAAAATTGAATGATATTAATAACCAGTTATAAAATATTAGTTGACATCGATTTGCACATCTCATTATGCCTTTGGACTTGTGGTGAACCGACCTTTTGATTGACATTCACTGCAATTATAAATACAATAATCGATCAAATTTAGAGATCAGGAAAACAAGTGTCGCACAAAATATTCATTTCCTAAAAGAGATACAATAATATATCGCAACTCATCCGTCAACTCATGAAAACAAAACGTTTCCATAAAACCCTCAAAATTAAAACTTCGGACAAATTTTAATCTTTTCTTAATTACTGGAAAATTGCTAAGAATAGGGACTAATTTATACCAAAACTGACGAACAGTTCGACACAAAACTGAAAAATGAGAAGTAATTATCGATTATTTATTGACTAAATATCAATCGATTCTTTGCCTTAATTTAAGCATAAAATTCATTTTCTGTGAAAATATTCTTTCCTTAAAGATATTCTAACCTTTGATCAATTACTAAATCCAAGTGAAGCCCAGAATCACCTGAAGGAGAAGTCGATGAAAAATCTTTTAAATTTAAATCGAAGTCATTTGGTATCTAATGATATGATATTAATATAGGGTTAGAATAAGAATCTTCTCTTAGAAAAGAGAAAAGTATCGCTTAATATATTAAAGTGAATAAAAATGAGTCAATTAATGAATTTAAGTTTTATTTTAAGCTCATAAACAACTAATGATTGAAATCAGTCTAAAAAAATATATTCAACAAATCATTTCTTATTTACAACAAATCTTTGAAAATAACATTTTGTCTTAATTTAAATTTAGTGATAATTTGAGTGCTTTAGATGTGATTGACGTCAATCTTAATGACAATGTCTTCAGTATTGACCGAAAATCACAAAATACTTGTTTTCAATACTTTAAATACAATGATTTCCTTGAATTGTGTTTTGTTGGCATTTCTGCTGACAAATCTTTTTTATTGATTTACTATTTCTCAGAAATAATATTATTTTAGAGGAATCCCAGCACTGAATCTCCAAAAACTTATTGAATAATAAATTAGATTTTGTATTGAAGTCAATGGCATTGAGTTTTGGATGTGATTGTAGTCTGACTTTAATTTTCTGTTCAATTCATCAAATGTTTGGGAAACGGATTGGATTTTAATGCATTACTCGACTATAACTGAACTCTAACTGAAGTAAATCTTTCGAGTGTTGTATGAAATATAATATTAAGAAATAATATATAATGTGTTGAATGCTATCAAATACTCTATTCTATGAAAGATTGCCATTTCCTTCAACACAAGACATACCTTCAGTGCTTTCATTGTGTGCTATTAGTTTCACAAATAGCCTCAACTTATATAAGATTTGAGCGAATCATCGAAAAATGTGCGGTCAGTACTGCTTACGGCTGTTCCCGAGTCTAACAATGAACTCAATTATATCAATAAATATATGGCTTTCTATGGATTCTTATATTAAATGACAATTGAATCGAAAAATATAAATAAATTTAAGCGAATGATTGCTATCACAGAACAGAATCGTCGCGACTCTTATATAGTTTTTGTTGTCTAAGTTTATGAATTCGCGACCGAACTATACGTAAATGTTTTCGAATGTAGTCTTCATTTGGTGCTAAAGACGACACTTTTAGCAGACATTCCTCAGCCCTTTCGAGTTCTCCTCTTTCCACATAAACGACGCATAGATTATGTCTGCCCTGAATGTTAGTCGGATCGAGTTTAACGATTTGTAGGTAAGACTCTTCCGCTGCCTCTAAGTCTCGGACGTGATTTATATAAATATCACCCAAAAGTATCAGTCCTTTAATATGATCGGAATGGTATCGAAGCAATTGTTTGAGGAAAGGCACGGCTTCGAGCGGTCGGTTTGAGTCAGATAAGAGTAGGGCTAAGTTAAAGGTTGCACTTCGAAAGTCATGTTTCATATCTATCGCTGCTCTGAACCATTTCTCGGCTTCGGTATAGTCCTTGGCGTCCATCGCAAGCATTCCTAAATTGAAGTAAACTCTTTCGTTAGCTCTTCCGCTTTCAATCAGAACATGAAGTCTCTGCTGAGCCAAAGGCCTTAACTCATGGCTACCACTTTCTTGGATGAGAATCGCAGAATTCATTAACGATTGCTGTCATTAAAAGTAAAACATTTGTTATAATAAAAGTAACGAAAAGTTTCTTTTTTTGTGTTAAAAAAGAGTGAATGAGTGTATCAGTGGTTAACTTACTTCATGATTGGGTTCCAATTCAAGAGCTTTATTAAAGTAAACCAAAGCTTGAGTTGCTTTTGACTGTTCGAGTAATACAACGCCTAACTGTTGTTAACAAAACACATAAAAAATAATAATCGGATCTATCGTTAGATCAGATGAGAAATGAACTCACATTATAATAGATATCAGGATTGGAACTATCGAATTGCAGTGCCTTCTCATATACCTCTTGTGCTTCTCGGGTCCGATTCATTTTAATTAAAACGTCGCCGCGATTTATATATGCCTGAGTATAATCTGCGCGCATACTTATGGCCTGTCTATAGAGAGCGTCGGCCTCTTCCAGACGTGATTTATTTCTTGCGATTAAATTGGCTAAATTGAGAAATACATTGAGATGAGACGGTGCCACTCGTGCCTGATATCGCTCTCCTGGTCGCGGACGCGGCAAAAGATCTTTAGCCCTATAGAAGGCCTGTTCTGCCATTTCGTATTTATTTAGATTATTATAAGTGCGGCCAACGTTCATATGAGCTCCGATATCATCGGGTTGTACTTCAACTGCTTTTAAGAAGTACTGAAGGGCTTCATTATATTTGGACTGACTTTCGAGAGAGTGGCCCACATTATTGTAAAGCTTTGCATTTCTTTTATTGATTTTAATGCCCGCCATAAATATAGTATATTCTGATTCCCAGTCATAGTTTCGGACAAATGTTTTGATTGAATGAAACAAAAGGACTAAAATCAGACCAAAGACTAACATTCGTTTCTTGAGAAGAGTGTTATCTCTAACGCTATTATTATTATTATTATTTTCTTCGGATAACTTTTCATAAATGCGATGAAAACCAAACCCAAAGAGCATACAAAAGCCAAACGAAGGCATATAAAGGATTCGTTCGGCGACCACAAACCCGACCGGAAAGAACAGATTAGAGGCGGGTAGGAATGGGAACACAATGAAGGAGAGACTAATAATTAAGACCTGTCCCATCATTTCATCGGATGAAGTGAAAGCGTTCCAAAGGAGTGTTAGAAAAATGAGATAAAATACGAGGGTCGCCATATTTCGGATATCAAAAATTGATTCTACTAAAGGAATGGTACCCATAGTCCAGTCACAACACAGACTATTTGGAAATAATAGTAACCAAGAGTTCAGTGGCAGCAGAAAATTGAATGTCATTTGTCGGACCGGCGTTTGGGCAGCATTTGCGGGATTATCGAATCTGATGACAACAAAAATGGTATATATTTTAAACAATTGTTCATAAATTTAAATAATAAGTCAATTACTTCGTAAAGACAGGTAATTGAGAGCCCATTATTCTGAGTCGAGTCATAATCATAATACAAACGGATGCGAACAGAACTGATAGCCTTAAAAACGATTCTTTGAGCCACGAAGGGGTCGGCGCTTTTGAAACCATCAAATTTTGTGCGATAAAAAACAAATTCAAAAGTTTGAGCTGAAGTTAAAACGGAATAAATTTAAGAATTATTACATCGTTTACAACAATATTATCTGAAAGCCTAACCCTTTGGCCAATGAATAGTTCATAAACTCCACAAATGGCTATCGCTGTTAATAAACGAAATTATTTATTATTAATATTATTTTTCTTTGGATTAATTAAGACTTTTATTGAAACAAAAGTTCATTACCTGTGATTCCCTGTTCTTTAGAGAGCGTCGCCATAACAACTAATGTGATGGATGTCAGAAACCACATCCACTCTGGAATCAAAGTTTCAAATTTAATGATAAAAAACTCTTTAACCGTAATAACAAAAAACGAAGAAAAAAATTTAAACAAAAGTTATAGAAGTGGTAACAGATGTCTGCAAATGGATAACATTTAATGCGATTTCAAATTAGTTTTTCTGCATAAGACTTGACATAACACTGAATATCATAATTCAAACGCCTGTTTCTAAACTATTCCTAACAGTATTGCAACTATTCTTTCAATATTTGTCTCTCTCTTTAACTTTGTTTTCAGTTTTGACTTTTGATAAGCGCTTTTCTTCACATTATTTACATTCTTATACTGAAAATTCTTTGAAAAATAAGTAAATTTTATTCAATTTAATGTTTTTCACAATTTTGTTATTTACTTGTTTCAACTCAGGGTCTGTTTTTTGCGCACAACTCTTAAGTAAAGTTCAAACTCTGGTTTTTAGGGGAAAAAATCCACGAAATTTTTCTTCAGACGCTTAAGAAAGACTGAAATGATCGATGAATTAATGGCAAAATTTAAATATAAATTCATGAAAAATCTCTTTTATTGGATAAGTAATGAAAAATTAGATAATTAATGCAAAAAAGGGTATTATTTATTATAATTAATAGCAATGTTTGCGATATTTAGAAGATATTCAGCATTTTTGTTAATAATTAAAAGCAAACCTCCGATTCGGGCACAGGTTTAGAGTGAATAAAGAATAATAATGACTAAATGAGTAATAGAAGAATGAGTTTTTGTACCTGTTTTGGTCCTGTGTTTGGTTGCTCTGACATATGCCAAAAATGCTAATAAGAAGAAAATTGATGACAAAGTCTCTGCCCGTCCGACAACACTCGTCACCGCTTCTGTATGTATGGGATGTACGCTATTGTTGCCAACAAATTGAGTAAAAATATTGTCACATAAATAGTGTTATTAATAGCAGTTATTTTTTCCCTTAAATTTAAAATCATTTCATACCTGAAAGAGAGACTCGCGATCAGAGCCGCGACGGATGGCATAAATAAATTACATAATCTGTGGGATTATATGAGACATTAGTCTATATAATGAGGTTCACCATTAGATTAAAATGTATTACCGGTTGTATATAAGGCATACAATCACATGAAGAACAACATTCACCAAATGATAACCCATTGGATTGATTTCATGTATTAAATAATTTAGACGAAAGGTTAAGACACACAGCGGTCGGTATGACTGCAATCAATTCAATTATAATAAATAATGTTAACCATTAATACAATTTATTTATCACAAAAATGTTTGAAACGGTGCTAATGTCCGATACCTTATGTGACTGTTCCTAAAGAGTCAAAGAAATGAACAAAACATTAGATATAGTCTTAAATTCATTTTCTCTTCTCATATATAGAGTTATATTATATTTTTGATTCATTAGATAAGGAATGAATGGTTGAGTGCGAGTGGTTTCCAATCAAATATAACAAAACAAAAGCTAAACTATTTTTAGTGAATCTCGAAATTGTGTTCCGTTCTGTTCGACCGTTACTTTCTATTGAGTGACTATTGACTGCGAGTAAGACAAATGGACAGTTGGCTGTAACTGCAACGGCATCGCCTCTATTGCATTCATTTGCCTCACATTCGAGTGGATGTCGAGACAGGAGAGAGAGAACTAAGAGTAAGAGTAAGAGTGACCTAAACTCACAGTTTGTCTGTAGAGTAAAGGGAGAAAAGTCTAACGAAGTTATTCATCCATAAAAAGCTAAATTCGTTTTGGAATCTAACGACAAAATAACGATCTGTTATGATTTGACCACTTCTTCTCCAAATACTTCTACACTAGACTTACACTGAAAGCATTGCAAACGATTATAATATTGACGATCGAATGAATCGACCGACGAATCAGACAATATTAAAGACGTCTAAACGCAACCATTGATTGATAAACTCAACGCTCGTATATTATCGTTAGGTTTGCCAACAAAGCACAACACACATACCTTAGTCATTCCCTGTCCCCAAAAGTCATTAAGAAAGAGTTGAGATAATGGCGTTTGTGGTCTCAGATCTCTGTTATCCCGAATGGCAGACATGTCGTCGAAAGCGAAACCACAGCCCAATGAGTTGGCATAGATTGCAAACCCGACCACTGCAATGAGAAGAGTGTGCCATCGCGGAGGACTCTTATCTTCATTGTTCACTATGGCTTGACTCTGACCACCATTAAAGAGATCCGGTGATGGAGTCGACGCTCGACTCATAGCTGTCGTGTTCTCACAATTAGTGAAACCATTGACCTGGAACATATTAATTACTGATTAATGATTCTCTTCACTAAAAAAAAGTATCTTAACATTAATTAAAAGCAATTGAAATGAGTTTCTATTTGAGAAGATTGTCATCCATTAAATGATAATCGATATTAAAAGAAATAAATTAACGAAACGCTAAATACCGATGAAGTATTGTATCCGATATTATAATTTATCGTACATTTGATAAAACAATAATTTCCTGTTTTATAATATAATAACAAACGAGAAATAATGGGATAAAAAAAATAATAGATATTAACAAAACACAGAGAGTTAACTATTTTTATATTTGATTAGTATTACAGATACTAAGAGACGACAAATCTATAAATATCAGAAAATATAGTACATATGTGTATATAATAGTATATTATAATGTATTTTATTCATTAAATATCATTAAGTATTGCATTGTTTTCCACTCTATTAAACATTCACGAAATACTCGATTGTGAATATCAAACATTATTATAGATAATGTATGCAAAAAATGTGTATTTCCTAAAATTGTTTTTTTTGCCATAAAATGCAAAAGATTTAAATGGAAACGAATTGAATGGCGATTGAATGACACATTTGTAGCTATTCTTCCTTTTAATTAAATTAGTCGACAACTGACGAAAGAATCAAAAGGCAAACAAACTGTTCTTATGATGAATAAGTGCTATACTGTGCTCTACTGTGCTATACTGTACCACATATTGGGAATGAATTATTTTGTCGAAACATATTTAATATATTTTATATGAAAAATATATATCGAACGAAAGGAATTTAAGTGAAACTTTGATTAATATATTGCTATAAATATAAAGAACATCAAAAATATTGTTTAAATTCATATCCATGTCATTCATGAAAGCCTTTTCTGATGCCATTCATAAACATTTGTTTTATGAGTAAAAAAGGTTTTATTTTTATCGAAAGAATATATAAAAATAAAATTCTTTTTTTACTAATTTTTTTAAACAAAAAAAAACTAAAAACAGTTATGAATTAATGATTTGAAGGCAAAAAAATATGAATCAAATTTAACTTATTGTTAATATAACTAAACTACTATTCAAATGAATATTTGAATTAAGTATTCATAAGTTCTTATTGTAAGTACAAATTCGTGACTAAAAATATAAAAATCAGAGAAAATGATTCAATAAATTATAAAATAAATGTAAAATAGTTTGAAAGACAACTGATATGAACTAAGTTTGAGTCAAATGAAATTTCGTTCAGATATTGATTATGAGTACTAACAGAAAGTGATGACCAGAAAAAAGAAATGAGAGAAAGGAATGGTTTTAACAAATGGTTGTAAACTACATAAAAAGCTTTTTGTGTCTTAGCATTGATTTGTCGATATGTTGTCTCAATAGCTAAGGAAGGAATCCCTTTTGGTTGATTAAATTCGGTGACTCTCCAAAGTGATTCCAGGCCTGAGTGACCACTAAATGACCGAAACGAAAGTCGAGTGCATTTCAAGTCAATAAAGTAAAGTAATACAAGTCTTTTATAAAAACCTAATGCGAAGGAAATCGAGCCTTTCTTCTGATGGTCTGATGGCTCGACCGATATATTACCTAAAGCTTAATATAAATGACATGAGTCTCAATAACAATAATGACCTCATTATAATAAACTTGCAATTTGTCATCAATTAATTCAAATGAAAAGCCAAACATTTGAAGAACAAAATAAACAAAAGATATGGCACTCATGTGTTCCACAAAAAACTGATCGTTAAAATCGTATAAATTTATTTGATTCCAAAGTCATTGATTTTGTGGTTTTTAGACAAGAAATCAAAGCTTTGTTTGCAATGAATCCAATGGAATGTGTTTTATATATGAAAAGAAATGAATACATTTATTATTAATTTAATAAATATATGGCATATGATTGAAGTGAAAACAGTGTTTGCGATACTTAATACAAATGTTTGCATTAGTTTGGAGTTAAGGCTCAGTTAGAATTCAATACTTTCTTCATATTTTTTTACTAAAGGAATTGAATGCCGCAAAATCAATGTTTTTATCTCTGAAACATTTTTAAAACCTCGAGGGTATATGTATTTCTTCTTTTCAAGTTGTAGTTCTTTTTTTGACTGTGAAATCCCTGAGAGTGAGTTCATCACAAAGACTGGCAAAGGAATGGCATACGATATGGACACCAACGACACTATCACATACTGACAGCAATACTCCAATACATATAAAATATAAGTTTAAGTTTATATTACGAACAAATAAAAAGACTAACATTTTAAGTAAAGCCTTAATCAAGGGATGGAGTAAAGCACTGGCAATAAGTGCATCAAAAGTGCAATACTATTAAAGTTATATCGAAACGCATATAAAAAAGGCTCGACAGGAGACTTGACTTCAAATGTAATTCCGTTTTGTTAATACGTTCACAAAATTCACGATTAAAATAGAGCACAAAATAACAGATTCAGTGGCAGACAATGAAAGTGATGGCAGTGCTCGGGTTGTGTGCATACATAATCACAATAGTATTGGGGACGTCAGAAGAGTTCTGTGTTTGAGCCTCAATGAAATTCTCTGACACTTTAATTATCAGAGCTCTCAGGGAAATGTCATTCAAAAAGTTTAGAAAAACATTTTTACGTAAACCTAAACTAAAAAGTCTATTTGTGTGCTATGGACTGTCTCTACCGACAGTGCATTCAGTGCCCATCCCTTCCAACTAATTAGGGAAATGAAGTTTTCCGCAAAGAAAATAACGACTCAACAGTTATACTTCTCTACGAATTGAAACTAAAAAAATTAGTTTTAAATTCAACGCAAATGAAAAGCATAGCTAACAATGAGTTTGAATAAGTGCTCAAACATTTCACTAATAAATCCCTCGACACACAATTTTATTATTAATTTTACTTTTTTTCAGACCTCCTCTGAAACACAATTACTTTTAAGTCAATATATGTATTATATAAAGCACTCCGAAAAAGGGAACAAACTTTCAGTTCAGAAATAAAGTGGAGTAAAGTCGATGCAAATTATATGTTTCTATGACTGCCGTCAATGCCGTCAACTTAAGTAAAGAAACGATTTGATAAAAAAGAAGTAATTTCTTTATCAAACACTCTATAATTAAACAATTATTGAATGTGTAAACACTTTTCGTACTTCAATTGGTTGAATGGCTTATACTTGAAAATGAAAACAAAAGCTCTGTTTTAGAAATAATGATTCATTGGTTCAAACTATTAATGAAATAATAGATGAGAGACAATAAAACCAATCGATTCATTGAGCAAAACATTTATTGTTGTATTGAAATCATTTCATTCATTCATTTGATTCATTCAATATTGAAAACATGACATCTCCTCAAAAAGCTTAATGTCATAAACAGTGAACGTTTGGTCACGAATACTAAAAAATAATCTAAAAAAGTAATTATTGTCTGTCAGAGGACTCGCACACACTCTTCATATGTTATGAACTCTGTTTAAGAGAATTGGATTCGAAAACATTGATTCTGAAAAGCTTTCAATTCATTAAAAATACTTTAATTTAAACCTAAACTCTAAAACAAAGGCCTTTGGAATTAGGAAAACGAGTGCCGTTCCTTTGGTCTGACAGTTTGTCTTTTAATTTGTTAAAATCACGTTTCGCTTTAAAACTTCAAATGAAAAGTTTTGTCTGCGTTTAAAATTTGAGACCAACTTTTCTTCAGTTGAGTGCAAATCATTTTAATTTCTATTACAAACTGAAGATTGAAATATCTTTTCGGTACAGAATTGAAAAACAGTCGGACAATAGAGAAGTGCCACAAATATCTGATGAAAAAAGTGTCAGAGCGTTAGCCCAAAAAAATATCGCAATTCATTCGTTCATTTATTCAGAGCAGAAGTTTTTGACAACTGATGGGTGAATGCAATATATCAAAGACTTTACTCGACAATAGCTTACATCAGGACTAATGAATAAACAATTAAATTAATAAATAAATTTTAATTATTTTTAGGAAATAAAAAATATAATAAACTGAAAGCTTTTATTAAGAGATAAAATATGATATTTTTATTACTATTATTACCAGAATTTGTATAAAATATGAAACGAAGAGTGAATCACAATTTAAATGGATATCAGAGAGTATTGTTTGGTTTTATCTCATATTTATATTAGAGAATATTCGCACAGAATATGAGAATAGAGTTGTTTGGAATTGAAATTAGAAGTGAAATGAGAAGAAGAGTCACGTATTAGTGGAGTGATGGCCAACACAACTGACGAAAAGAGAGGAGGCAGTGATCCAATACAAACACAAATTTAAGTTAAATGTGGTGTTAAAATTAAAATCAAAACCTGTCACCAACACTCACAACACCATAACAGACAACCTCTTTGTCAGACTCTCATATATAACAAGAGAGAGGAATAGAGAGGAATAGAGAGCAATAGAGAGCAATAGAGAGGGAGAGACAAGAATCACAAAATTCATGAGACATTACTTATTAAAATCGACACAAACTCTAAACACAATAATAGTTTCGATTGCGTTATATTTTGTCTCTAAACATATATCATAACAACATATCTTTGCATAGAATATATATGAAGAAAATCTTATACAGTAAAATTCCCGAGTTGTTACCTTCCGTACTGTTGATAGCTCCTTGGTGTTTACACTTATTCATAGTTTGGCGGACCCGCTATACC
>JAQFZM010000839.1:0-24096 GCA_034695785.1 Galumna obvia | reverse complement strand
AGAAGAATATCTCAGCCTAAAATTATACTGCGTTTCTTTCAAAAAGATGAAATTTTCCCAATACTAACAAAAGGGTTGGTCCCCAGAGAAGGATTTAAGAAACTACAGACACTTTTCGCAAAACGGGTGATTGCAAAACGATTACATATACTACACTTTACTACGTAAATGTAGTGAAAAAACATTTCCTATATATTTAATTAAGATTACTATATCACCAATATTTTCCCATGGTTAATTAAATTGGAACTAAAAACTAGTTAATTTTATTAATAACTAACTTTAGTTAATCCATTATTGAATTTTATAATGAATTCTAAATAAACTCCAAAAAAGGTAAAATTTATTTAAATGAAAATATAGATATATTATATATAAAACATGTACAAATTGATTAATTTAATTACAACTATATGAACCTTGGTCGTTTTTAATATTTTTAGTTCCTTGAAAATATAAGAAAATATCCTTGAACATGAAAGATACTCGACTTTATAATACTAATCACACCATCGATGATCTCAATTAAAGTTTTCAAAATTATCAAAATCTATAAACAAAAAACATTACAGTCAGTTCTCGATTTAGGCTAATAAATTTTTTGTCCTAAATCAAGTTATGAAAAATATTATATTAAAATATATTTTAAAATTAATTAAATCAAGAATTAAGTTACTATTGATTGAATTTAAAGATTTGATTCAATTTATATAAATTTTTCTCTAATTTGAATAAAAAATATTAATTTCTTTAGATAAGTTATCAAATTCAATTAGTTTATAATTTAATACCCAGTTAATTATTCCCAAAATATCATGATATTTAGCTCTTTCTCTTGTGATTCATTAAATATTAGAATAACGGAACTCATTTTATACCTGATTGTCTACTTCAATACAGTCCATATTTAAATGCTATCATAAAGAGTGACATAAAATTCATAAATGAATTCAGTTTTATTTACTTCATTCTATCTACCACTCATTAAATTGATTAAATATTTTTTCAAAAAATTCACCTTTTAGGTTAAATTTTTCACTTTAAATCAAATAGAAAATATTCCTCTTTTGTTTTTACGCCATTTTAATTACAATAATTAATTTGTTTGAATTTTATCCTTTATTTAAAGAAAAACTTATTTATAAAGGTATATATGGTGAAACCTTTTATAGATTTATTGAATAAAACATGTTTAAGGCATTTAATATTATAATTACAGATACAGTCGCGTTCATAACTATGTGAGGTCGTAGAATCTTGATAACTTTTGAATGCCTTAATCAAATTTAGAACAGTTTTCAGTTAAATGACCAAGGATAAAGGTATTTTATAAATTTGTAATTTGAGAAAAAATTTCACCAAGATAACAATTTTTTATTGATATTAATTAAAAACCTTAAATTATAATAAAAAAATATATACAAAATTTAAATATCTTTTCAATAAAAATATATTTTTATAATCAACATATAAAAAGAAAAATATTGTAAGGTCAACGTGGCTTCACGCCCACTTTTTTTACCATGTCTTAAAACTTTTTTTATCCTAAAATATTATATTAATGCATGATTTCAGGGTAGAAAATTACGCTGATATTGAAAATGTGTATTTCATAAACGAAATAAGTAAAACAAATCTAGTAATTAGGTTTTTTATGTTTTTAAATATTTAACCTAAGAATTATTACTTGTACCTAAAATTTAACCTAAAAATATTTTTGAGATCAGCATAAATTTTTACCCTGAATTCATGAATTACATTAATATTTTAGAATAAAATTTTTTTGAAGGCGTGGTCAAAAAAGTGAGCGTTGAATCCACTTTGACATAACAATATTTTACTTTTTCTATGGTGATTATAAAAATATATTTTTATTAAAAAAATATACAAATTTTTTAAAAAAATATTTAAATTTTGTATATTTTTTTCATTAAAATTTAAGTTTTGTATTTGACATAAATTAAAATTTGGTGAATATTTTTCAAATTACAAATTTATATAATACCATTATCCTAGATCATTTTACTGAAAACTGTTCTAAATTCGATAAAGGCATTCAAAACTTATCAAGGTTATACGACCTCACATAGTTATGAACGCGACTGTATATAAACTTTGGTTGTTTTTAATTTATCTTAGCTCTTTGACCATATAAGAAGACAACCTTGAACATGAAAAATATTCGACTTTACAGTACCACTCATAGCATCGGTTATTTTAATTCATAAAATTTAAATTCAAAATATTTTATGATAAATATTAAAATAATTAATTTAACGAAATTTTATGAAAGGAATTCAATTGAGTGAATGTAAAACAGTTTTGAACGATAGAAATAAATATGAATGAAAGCGAATAATTATTGTAAAAATACAAAATTGAATTGAAATTTAGTGTATTAGTTATCAAATGTTTGGTTCGTTATTAATAATTTGTATTAAAAGAAAGGGTTTATTATTATTCACTTATCAGAGAACCTTGATGATTATATCTTTCGATTTTTTGAAAAATTTTTAAGAGTTAAAACTTTATTTATTCGTATTTTGTTAAACGAAAACTTATAAATTTGTTATAAATTATAATAAAGAATCTGAAAGAAAGACTCATAGAATATCAATATCTCAATAAACATCTCAGCAAAGATTTGACATAAAATTACTAAATTGAATTGAATTTTGCTGTATTTGATATCAAGTGTTTGTTATTAATAATTCATTAAATATTAAGGAAATTATAGTTTTAAAATATTAATCAGATAACCTTGGTGATTATTTTTAAAGAGTTTTGGAAAAAGTTATAAGAGTTAAAACTTTATGCGTATTTTGTCAAACAATGTCTGAATCAGAAAACAAGAGTTTTGCTGTTTTAGTGAATAACTTATATTTTTCGTACAAAAATTCTGAAACAATACTCAATGGAATCAATTTATCGGTAAATTATTCGCATATTTATGGTCTTTTAGGGCCCAGTGGTTGTGGTAAAACGTAAGTATCCAAGGTATTTTTATTTTTATTAATATTGTTCTTTATTAGCACATTATTGAAATGTATTTTGGGTCGACTAAAGCCAAGTAAAGGTGAAGTTAGTGTTTTTGGTGTAAAACCTGCGACACCTAAATCTGATATACCCGGAGCTGGTGTTGGGTATATGCCTCAAGAGTTGGGTCTGTATTTGCTGTTCAACGTTAAGGAAATTTTCTTATATTTTGGGAAAATTTTTTCAATGAATAATAATGTTATCAATGAAAAGACGAAAGAATTAATTAGTTTATTAAAACTGCCCGATAATAATCAATTAATAGGTAAGTTTAACAAAAAATAAATATTTTTATATAAATTAAACAATATTTTGATCTTGCTCATCGATAAAGTTATTCAAAACTTATTTTTGAACATGAACAATTTAATATATACTAGAAAAATAAAAATAAAATTTAATCAAATAAATTAAAACAAGGAAAATGTTTGTTTTGAAAATTGCAATCAATTATATGAATAATTTAAAAATATAAAAGAATTATTTTAAATTGTGATGAAAAATTAACTAAAACTGCTTAATATTTTTTCAAAAACTTAGTGATAAATGAATAGTTGGTTAGTATTCAGGCTTTAACAGAGAAATTATCATGATATAAACAGGGATAGGAAAATATATATGATAAATTAAATAGAAGTTTATTTGCTAACAAGTATTTATACATTTTTTCATTGGGATTTAAGTTATAGTATATAATCATCGATAAGAATAATTATATGATGAAAATTAGAACGTGCTTTCAATTGGAATGTGACTAAGACTAACCATAGAAAATGTCCAAGAGTATATACATAAATAACATTTTGTCAATATTTAAAACAAGGTTTTAGGCAAAGCCATTTCCACTACATTTACGGGATTTTATCAGTGAGTTAGTTTCCCAGTAGATTGAGTGATAGGAACTGTAGACTGGGTGAGAGATATGGTAGAATGGGTAAGAGGGTCGGTAGCCAGGGTGAGAGTGCTGGTAGACTGGGTGAAATAGACGGAAGAATGGAGGAGAAGGCCGGTGGTTTGAGTGAAAGAGACGGTAGAATGAATGAGAGGGCCAGTGGCCTGGGTGAATGCTAATAGACTGGGTGAGAGACAGTAGAATGGGTGAGAGAGCCAGTGGCCTGGGTGAGGGCTGGTAGACTGGATGAGAGACGGTAGAATGGGTGAGAGGGCTGGTAGACTGGGTGAGAGACGGTAGAATGGATGAGAGGGCAAGTGACTTGGGTGAGAGGGCTGGTAGATTGAGTGTAAAAGACGTTAAAATAGGTGAGAGGGCCTGTAAAGTTGGTGGCTGAGCCGGTAAAGTAAGTGCGTGAGGCTGTAAAATGGTTGGTTTGGCATGTAGATTGGGTGAGGGATTCTGAAAATTGGGTGTAAAGGTTTGTAGATTGAGTAGGTAGATTACAAAAAATTATGAGCTGCATCCCACGGAAAGGGAGGGTGGGGGTAGGCTAAGGGGTGGGTGAAAGTGTGGATAATGATATACTACATTTTACTATGTAAATGTAGTGAAAAAATTTTATTCTATGTGTATGTATTACAAAATTTTTATGCGCTTTATCCCACGGCGGGTGGGGGTAGGCGGGGGGTATGTGCGTGGGTGGGTGGGTGCAAAACGATTACATATACTACACTTACTATGTAAATGTAGTGAAAAATATTATTCATTGAAAAAAGTTCATATGATTCATAAATAAATTCATTTATTTCAATTTATTTAGGAATATTACTAATCCATATTAGCAGAGATGGCCAAAGAACTCGACTCCAGATAGTGATGGTAGGAGGTATTTTGGGATAAATCCCAGGGGGGAAATTTTATGTAGGGTATTCATCAAAATCGTCTATTTTTGCGCTATTTGGCTTTTTAATGCTATTTTAGGCTATTTAAAAGTTATTAAGTGCTATAATTGTCAATTTTACATTACACTTCACTCTAAAAGTAATACAGTCGAAGGCCTATAGCGTTAAGCAGTTCGGGGATGAGAATTTAGTTAACCATATCGGTTAGTTAACGCAATCAGTCATTTTATAAACAAGAGTTTTATTTAATATAATTAGTTATTACGTATACAATGAAATATAATTTGATAAATATTTAGTAAAATATTGTTTGGTTAACTAAACTCAATAAGAGGTAACATTTTTTGACTAAAAATATTTGAAAGTTATTGAGTCAACTTGAAAAGAGTTAACCTATTTGTCATTTGTAAGCATAAATCCAATCTTTCCTTTAATTTCGTTATCCATCTATTGTATGATATCCATTAATGACTACAATATCTAATTCAATGATTTATTTATCAATTAACTCAATGATTTTTTTCTATTCATTGTCAACTGAGAAATAACTTTGAACAGTAAGCATTAGAAATCGATTATACAGACTTTGAATAACTAATTAATTTATTTAAATATCCGCTGATTTATTAATTTCATAATTTTCTTGATTTGAATTAACTTTCATTTTTGAAAAATATGTCTCTTGACGCTATTGGTCACTATTTACACATAATTTTACAGTTTGTGCTCAAAAAATGCTTAACCATATCGGTTAGTTAACGCTATTGGTTGTTAACCTTATCGATCTCTATTTACATACAATAACTGTTGTTTGTACTCGGGGATTCATAAATGATTAACGCTATTGGTTTGTTAACCTTGGTGGTCGTTGACCATATCGGTCTTTCACTGTATAATATAAAATAAAGATAAGATGAAATGTCAATAAAATATTTCATCAGACTTTCATAGAATAGTCTATAAAAGTGATGAAAATGTTTTCATTCATTTCATAATAACTAAAATCTGTATTAAATATAAATCGGAGACAAAAACTTTTAGCATTACTTTTGTTTTTAACGTCAATATCAAAGACTCATTTAATTCGTGAAATTGTATTTTAATAATAAATTAATAATAAAATTTTGATTTAAGAAAACGTTTTGAATATATTTGAGTAAAACTGATTATATTTTAAACATTTGATTGCATTTTAATCATTTCTTTTTTATGTTTTATTTTTGAAGTTTTCCTTAAAACGCGAATAATTAAGTAAATGGATAAAAAGGAGGAAGGTCATCTTGTGAAACAGGAAATGTGTCAAAATAGGAAACACTTTTGGTCTACACTTCGTTTTGATCGAAGACTTTGGGATAAAGAAGATGTCACTGACACTAATCAGGAGAGGAAGTTCTTCACTGATGTTAAAACAAATGAATATATGAATTGTTTGTCAAACAAATGGCTCTCAATTAACCAAAGATTCAACACTTATTGGAATCAAAAGAACTCAAAAGTAGAAGAATTGACAGAAGGCAGGGATGAAAAGAATTCGACCATAAATTTGAGTCATAATATTAAGTCATCACTTATCGACACTTCTATGAATGTTTTGCCCAATAGTTTGACATTTCGTTTCTAATTTTTTTATATATATCTTTCAAAATACTTAATATGTGCTAGCTAAACTAACTAATCAATCTAATTTGAATAATTTGATTTCGTAAAATAAAATTTAATTTAATTACTTTCAAACTTATGATTATTATTTAAATAATTGATAAGAAATGAGGAAATGTTTGCAATTATTCATTAATCAAACAAAAAATTATTGTTTAATAAAGAAAAATAATCTGAAAATAATTGATTTAAAGAAACAAAGAATTAAAAATCGTTTCAAAGCAATCGATCAAAAGAACAGTGAAATGATTGCAAATATGTTTATCTTAATTAAAATCATTTGAGTAGAAAGTCCTGAACCAATCGGTTAAAATCATTAGCCTTTTCCTGATGGCAGGTGTGCGGAGCCTTTGGAAATATTACGAGTCGGGCACCGGATATGTTTTTCTTGAGATGGAGAGCGTGGGGTTCCATAGGGGTGACGATATCATTTTCACCATGCAAAATAAATGTAGGACATTTTATATCTTTTAGTAAATGTGTGGCGAAGTCTTCGAGTTTATTATTGTCGTCGACCCAACGGCCCCAAACCATTTGTAAGTCCTCCCCATATATCGGTTCGAATATACTTCTGCGTTCATTACTCCAACCCGTGATATCTCTACAGAGGCTGAGAGTCTTCTTTTCTTTAGCTCCAATGAAACTACATGTTCCCCAAATAACTAGTTTGCGCATAACATGTGGATATCTCGCAGCCAAGAATATGGCGGTTTTGCCGCTATCACTGAAACCCAATACACTATACTTTTCATATCCCAGATTTTTCATGAATTTTACGATCAAATCAGAGTCTCGGAGATAACAGTCTTTATAATTGCGTTCGGGTGGTCTACTGCGACCAAAACCAGGGGTGTCCCAAGAGACCAAGGTGAACTTTGACTTATCAAATCCTTTAAATTGATGACTGAATTCTATTTGAACCGTTCCTAAAGTCAAAAATTAAGTTTAGAATTATATAATTATAGAAAAAGAAAACAATAAATTCATTTCGTTTTAAACACATTTATTTTTAAATTATAATAAATAAAACAAAATAAAACAAATGGAAACTTACCAAGTACACCTGGCAACAAAAGAACAACATGTTCCCCTTCACCGGCTCTTTCATAACAGATGGAAATGCCATCGATTTCTATTCTTTCACATTCGGTTTCCGTCATTTTCTAAGTGATTGTAATAAAAATTCTTTAGAAACTCATAAAAAGTTTTTCAAACCTTTGTTTTGAATTTTTAACAATAAATTTGAAGAGTTATTCAGTTATTCAAATATTTCACTCAAATCTAATCTAATGAACAAAAATGTCTTTCAATGTTTTACGTAATAAAGAAATAACTAATATTTGAGTTGAGAATTGTTTGACAAAAAGTGATTAAATCGAGAATTATTTGAAAGCAAATGTGAGAATAGTATTATTGGGTCAGTGGAGGACTCGTCATCGGTGCCACGAATCACTTACGAGACACTCAATAAGTTGAAAGTTTAATTTTTCCAATATTTTCCTCTAAAAGAGATTCATTTCACTTAAGAGCCAAAGCTCTAATAAATAGCCTAGAGCCAATAAGTGTAAAGGTATTTCAGAAGTTATTTAACTGATGGAAAACCTGATGGAGACTGGTTTCACCTGATTTGTTTTACATATATAATACTATTAAGGCCAGTGGTGTTCCACCAACTGTTGTCAAGAGAACGCCTTAATTCATTAGAAGAGGAGAACAGGGGTTTTGACGATTGCATAACTTCAATGCAAAGACCAGTTCTTTCTTGTATTAAAAATAAAGAATAAAAATCTTTTGACTTTTGATTCATAATCTAATTGATAGTCAAAATCAAATTACTTTTCATTGATTTATAGCCCAAAGGCTTAGCCTTTCATTTGTTTACTTCTTTTTAATAGACTTACAATTCATTAGTCTTTTACTGTTGGGTTATTTCTACGATATAATTATGACTACTTTTTATGACAGACTCTAAATAAACCCAATTGTAAGGTATGGTTATATTGGTTGTTGTAATCATTCGAGAATCATCTCATCTCAAGGATGAAGAGCTGTATTGAAGATGAGTTATGAAATCATTGCGTTCTTAACAACTAAACGCTTCACTGCAGTGAAAACATATTTCGCGAAATATTTTATTATAAGAAATATACGTCAATGCAATTAAAATACAGAATAAAAGGGATAAAACAAAAGTGCAAACAATAACACAATGAGAGACAATCATAAGACTAGAGAACTATAAGAGGAAGAGACGCTTACTTTTCAGTAATTACAAGTAATTGTCAAACAAATATTCACTTAATTATTATGTCACCACAATTTCCAATTGATCTAGTTTAATAAAAAGATCATTTAAATAACAATTATAATAAAATTACGGCCAAACGCCTCAAATATTTATATATATAAACGAATTCAACGAAATTAAACGAATGGTTAACATCTGTTTCAGTCATTTTTCGATAACTCTTTAGAATTTAATTACAAAATTCAAAAACTTTATAAATATTTCAGTCAATTAATGCTTATTCGGAACAATTGAACACTATATAAACTTACCAATACTTACTCAATATTTAATTATTAAAAAACTATTATTAGGGAAATAAAGAATTTCAACTAAGTTTGAGTGCTAGATTCAAATAGATTCAATCTTTTAGAAAGAAAAGTGATTTATATTTTATTTAATTATAATTTTTTTTAATTATTTCTTAAAGTAATAATTAAATACTTAAAGGGAGAGATAATTACAATCTGGGCTCGAGTTAACTAGATAATTGTTGCTTCAAAAAAAAATTTAAATAAGTAGTGAGTTTTAACTATCACCTATAAAATTATATTGAATTGCACCTGGATTATATAAAAGATCTAGTTCAATTAGAGTCTAGACTATTTTCCTATATTTTAACTTAAATTTGGCTCACTTTTCAATGATTAAAAACAAATTATTAAGGCAAATAACCTTGATAATTTTTGTCATTAATAGTTAGGAGAATGAGGTATATATCATATGATATTAAATGAATTTGTCGTTGAATTTGAATTAAAAGTTAAACTATAAAGTGATCGAAAAACAACTGGAGAGGAAAATCCCTTTACATTTCTGTTATTTTTTGAATGTGAATGTTCCTCTTATTTCAGGGGTATTATTATGTTTCAACTAATTATTAATAAAATAATAGTTATAATAAAATAAAAACAAAATACAAAAAAAGGTTTAGGAAAAATGTATTCTCACTTTTAGTGTTGACTTAAAAGTACTCTTTTTTTAAAAAAACAAATTTTGTTTTTTTCACTAAAAAATCAAATATCAAACAAAAGATTCTGATTTGAAGATAATTTTTATATATTTCGTTGATTACTATTTCGGTGTTTAATTGAAGGCATAGATATGTCGAGTAGCGAACAGTTCGTCCAAAATAGACTCGTCAGCCATCGATGAGATATCTCCCAATTCACAGTCGTCTCTGCATACCTTTGCCAAGATCCTTCTCATTATTTTCCCAGATCTGGTTTTAGGCAAACCACTAACCGGATGGATAACCTCCGGAGCCGCGAGTGCTCCGATCTTATCTCGTGCTATAGAAAAGTGGTTTCAATTAATAATATGAATATTGATTTAATATTAATATTTATGATTGTATTTAAAATGCAATTATTTAAAGCATATATTAAGTGACACTTTTCTTACCCCTCTTTTTGATGTCTCGCTCTAATTCTTTGCTGAATTCGAAACCGTTTTTAAGTACAACAAAACAGTAAAGACATTCACCCTTTATTGGGTGCGGCGAAGAGACTGCAGCCGCCTCTGCAATAGCTCTGTGACCGACTACTGCAGACTCGACTTCAGCCGTTGAAAGTAAATGTCCCGAAACATTCAACATATCATCAGTTCTTCCTGTTATCCAATAATATCCGTCTTTGTCTCGTCTGACCCCTAAAAAAGGAAAGCATTTAATAAAAACAATAGAATTAATGTAATCAATGATTATATGATACCATCACCGGTGCAGAAATAGCCTCTAAACTTATGAAAGTAGGTCATTTCGAAACGTTCGTGATTGCCGTCAACAGTACGAGCGATTGAAGGCCAGGGCCTTTTAAATACTAAATGTCCGACTGCCGGTCCCTCCAACTCTTTTCCCTCATTATTTACTACTGCAGGAACGACACCGAAAAATGGGAAAGTGGCTGAACCCGGTTTCATTGGCGTACAACCGGGCAGTGGTGTTATCATAGGAGCGGCCTATCATTATATTAGTGCTATGAGTATAGGTATTAACTTTTATGTAATTTACTGTTTCTGTTTGCCAAAAGGTATCGACTATCGGACATTTGCCATTTCCGACAACATTCATGTACCAGTACCAAGCAGCAGGGTTAATTGGTTCACCCGCTGTTCCTAAAAGTTTCAATGAAGTTCTTTTGTATTTCTTAACGTATTCGTCACCGAATTTCATGAGTGATCGTATGGCTGTCGGCGCCGTATAGAATATATTGACATTGAGGTCGTCCACAATTTCCCAGAGTCTGCCCGGATTTGGATAGAAAGGCGTTCCTTCGAAAAGAACAATTGTTGTTCCGTTGGCCAAAGATCCGTAAACATTAACCGTATGTCCTGTAATCCATCCCAAGTCTGCCGTACAGAAGAAGACGTCTTCATCGGTATAATTAAAGACATATTTAAAAGTCGTGGCCGCGTATAACATATAACCACCGGTTGTATGAACAACTCCTTTGGGTTTTCCTGTACTTCCACTAATTGTCATATATTAAAACAAACGGTTAATTAAGGGCTCAGTTTTAGATCAATTGACTCAATAAAAAAAATTAAGTCAAATACTGACTGCAAAATATGTGTTTAAGAAATAAGTGTTTTTTGTTAGAATTGTTTTTGTTTTATATGTTTTTCTCGTTTTGTTCGTTAAATCAATAATTATGATAACTTTATGCAATCGTTTCTTATATTAAACTAAAGTTTTCCTTTTTATGGCTTCTGTTAAACAGAAAGTGAGGAAAATTTTTCTTAAATTCTTTCGAGTATTCAAACTCTTAACAAGAGTTAAAACAAGAGAAACAAAACTTTTTTAAATATATTATTTGTCAATAAATTGGAATAAAGTTTTTTTTATAAATAATATTATATTAAAAAAAATTCATTTGTTTATTAACTTAACTAAAGATCTCATTATTCTAACGACACATAAAATAAAAGACATTGAGATAATGGGAAACGTTATGCAAACCTCGTATATAAAATGAAAAGGGGGTCTTCAGCGTCGAGCCAAGTCGGTTCACAATAGTCACTGGCATTTCTCATAACACTATCCCACCAGACATCCATAGAAGGGTTCCATCTGATCAAGGGTTTGGTCGGGTTATTGTTTAGGTCTGAATCTTCGACTCCAAGGTTCAAATGTCGGTTTACAATACAGGCTATAATTTTATGTCCCCTTTAAGTAGAAATATATTTAAGATAAGCTCTCAATGAAAGAAAGCGATTCTGAGAACAGGTATTGAGTGTTGCAATAGTTTAGAATAAAAAACAAATTTAAGTGAAATTTTGAGAATTACTTTTGTTTACAAGTGGCTAAAGCAGAGTCTGATATGTCCTTTAATGGTATGAACTTAGTGCCTCGGTAAGCCCCATCAGATGTTACTAAAAGCACACAATTGGCATCAATGATACGGTCGGCCAATGCCTCTGCGGAAAATCCAGCGAACTGTGGAAATGATGTCAGCACTCAATTACTTATCAGTTTTGTGCGAATCGATCATAAAATAACATATTTTTAATTTGAAAATAGATTTTGAAAATCTATTCCGAGTCTAAAAATATCGGTGACACTCACCACAACTGAGTGAATTGCGCCAATTCTAGCGCAGGCCAACATTGCAGTCACCAATTCAATTGTTACGGGCATATAAATGGCTATTCTGTCCCCTTTTCTGACCCCTTTGCTTTTAAGAACATTAGCAAACTTGCACACTTCTTTTCTTAAATTAGTGTAACTTATTTGGCGTTTGTTATCCGGTTCGTTTCCTTCCCTGTAAATATGAAATTTTCATTAATACTTTTACTAATATTTAGGAGAAATTCTTAAAATTTCTTTTTTTGCGCTCAAAAGTAATGAATTACTCAATAGTTTTGAAGAAAATATTTGTTTAGTCTTTTAGTAAATGTGTGTCAAATAAATATCGATATGTTTTGCATAAAATACATACCAATAGTAAGCGATTCTGTCTCCGTGTCCGTTGTCTATAATCCTGTCCAGAACATTGTAGCACATGTTAGTGACGGCCCCTTCCATCCATTTCACATAAATAGGTCCGTTGGAAATATCGAAATTGTATTTAAGGAACTCATTCTTAGGCGCACACTTCCAGTAAAAGTCTTTGGCGATGTCAGTCCAGAAGCCCTCCGGGTCTTCGATGGACCGTTTGTACATTCGTCGATATTCTTCGAGGCTTGAGATGTGGGCATCTCTTTTGTATTCCTCATTTGGATAAATGACTGTTTCTTCTTCAGTGTCTGCGATCGCCATCTCTTCTAACTATTTAACCGATTAATGCGTACTCTCTGTCAATGAAATCGAGTCATAACACATCTGCACAGTTGTGAGAAAGAGTCAGAACATACTAAGAACACTCAGAACAAGTTCATAAAAAATTGTGATACCAGTGGATAACTTCCTCACAAAAAGCCGTTCTCAGAGTTATGTTTGAAGCGATTGCTATGAAATGTTAGCACAGCTGTTGTCGAACTACACCTGAGCTCTCATTCGCGACCAAACATCCAACGCTAGCAATGAGTTTCTTGTAATGGTGATGGGGCTGTCCTTGGTCCTCCCATTATGTACTTCACCAAATGTGCTTCTCCTGGATTTACCACATCATAACGTATTAATAAAAATATTAATTTTCATTTTCATTATCAGTCAGTTTTGAAAAGTTTGCAAAACTCTTTCACTTTTATATTACAATTAAATCTAATTATAAATCAAATAAACACACAAAAGGATAAACATTATTATTATTCTGTCTCTCAATTTGCCAAAAGCTGTTTATTGTTTAATTAAAAATAGTATTTGTAGGACACAATTTTAAGACAATTGAAAAGAAATTGTCCTTTTCATCCTATCCTATGGAAACCCATCCATTTTCCTTTTCTCACTCTAAATGTGATGAAATCTAATTATAAATGTATTTTTCTTTTTATATCAAAACTTTTGGTTTTAAGGAAATATTTTCTAAAATCATTTATGAAAATGAATTGAAATGAATTGAAATAAATTGAAATGAATGGAAATGAATGGAAATGTCCACTAAAATAAAATTTAAGTGAAGACAACTTATTTTCACTTAAATTTCATTTCTGGTAAAGGATTCGCTTTTTATTCATATTTTCTTCAATAATATATAAGATATGAGACTTCTTTTTTTTAAAAAAAAAACTTGTTTTCCGTTTCATCTTGTATAATTTATATTTAGCCCCGAGATATTTATTATATCAAAAATAGAATAATTGGTGCGATTTAACGGATCATATATTTTGTCCACAAATTTTATCTCAAATCAATTCTTTGGTCAAATAGAAAGCGATCAGAAAATTATAAAAAATAAAACATTTTAATTCTTTTCTTGAAATTCATGAAAAAACTGGTCTTAAGCTTAATGTTTAAATCCAAAAATAGTGTTCAATACTCCTGTTCTTAGAAATTGAAGGTTCTCTTGGCAACAGTTGGTCGAAAAACATTAATTTTAAAAAAGCAGTATGGTCTGTCCGCTATTAATTCAAACAAATTTTAATATTACTTTTTATTTTATATATGAAATAAAAAAAAGTATTGCCCGCATTGACCCCAAATCAGCCAAAACACTGTCACTTATGTTAAAGGAGTCAATAGTCTCCTCTTAGAAGAATTAATGTCAAGAAATGCTTTTATAATAAAATTTTATTTTATTTAATAATATATTAAATTTTATGTATTTTTTTAATGTATAATATTTAGGAAAAATGCAATCATTTGTAGAATAAAAAACATTTAGTTTCAGGAATTGGTTAACACTATTCCCGTTTTAACTGTGAATTACCCCGGAATAATGTTAACCAATCTGTCAAACGATGTATTGAATATAATATAAATAAAATACATATTAAAAGTGTTAATTAAATAGATTTCATATAATCGTTTGATTAGTTTTCAAATAATATTCTAATTAAAGTATTTTATACCCGTTTTCCTTCTCTAAACAAATTAATGCATTAGTTTTGAACTTTAGTCACAAAAAAACATATTTTAAAGAAAAATTTCCAAATTCTTAAGGCTTTGAAAGAGTAAAGGGTTAATACCATTGCCATTACTTATACTTTATTTCAAAAAGAAATCTATTAAATAGAAATTATTTAAATAATAATTATTTAAATATTTGATACAAAATGGAAAATAGGGGTCAAATGTGTAAAAGTTTACAGATTTGTTGTGTTCTAAACATCGTTCGATACCATTGAATATAAAATGAATTTAAATTATAAGTTTTGGTTTGAGAATTGGTTGACACCAAACAAAACTCGATAACATCCAAGGGTGACACCAATGACTTTACTCATACCATTCAATAGGAAATTCATTTGGTATTAGATGGCTCTTACTATCTAACTATGCAACTAGCCAAGGTGACTCTGTCTAAGGTTAAATGTACTACCAATTCAGTGATTACGTGATCTTAAGAGAGTTTTCTAAATATAATATTCTTTTGGTTGTCTGAATCACTCTGGAGTCAGGAGTTATAGTGGACAGACTGTAGTATACGTAATGTTTATCAGTGAAACCAGTCTTCATCAGGTTTACCAGTCCTTATCAGTTAAATACCCTCTTGCATACCTATGCCCTCTTGCATATATGTGCCCAAGGCAATTTATTAGAGCTTTGACTCATAAGTCAATTGAATTAAATTTAAAGGAAAATAATGGAAAAATAAAACTCCAATTAAACCCAGTCTTACAAGTCTGCGGCAAACAAACAGAAGACATGTTGGTTATAAAAAGAGTACGACAGTTTAATTTGAATTAAAATCATATGAGACGTACTTCTTGTTAAACAGTCTAAACCAAGATGTCTTCTGTTTGTTTGCCGCAGACTTGTAAGACTGGGTTTATTTGAGTGCCTCTAAAGAGAGCCTCAATTGAAGCACAGAATAACTCCCAAACAATTGGATAAAACATAGTTTTTCGTTACAAAAATAAAAGACGTAATGTTTGGTTGAAATGATGTCATTATTTGAGTAAATAATGAGAAATAATGAGAGAAAGTGACGAAAGTTTGGCCACAAATGAGAATAAGATCGATGTCGAGCGCCAACGGTTCCCATTTTGTATCGTTTGGACACCAATACCACTGATCACTTGGTTGATACCATTGATCGGTCATATGGGTATTTGTAAGGCCAATGGCGTCATCAGAGACTTCGCTGGACCTTATTATGTGTCCGAAGACGATATGGCTTTTGGTAGACCCACGAAGTATTGGCAGTTGGATCCACAACTGGTCGCTGGACTCGAATGGGATGAAGCGGTCAAACAGGCATCAGATGTCTACCACAAGAGAATGGTATATATGTTGCCATTGATTGCACTTACACTCTAATTGATATTGTATACTATTGTGTACAGCACAACCTCTTTTGTGACAATTGTCACTCTCACGTCTCAATGGCTCTCAATCTCATGAAATATAATCGACACTCAAATTATAATATGGTTAAGACATTCTTCCTGTTTGTATATCACTCTAAATATGTCAGGTCTGCTATTATTTGACTCTTTCTCTTAATTGTGTTAATCAATCAGTTATTCCTTTTCTTTTAGTTTTTGTGGTTTTCTTAAGTCTTGGATTCCATTCATTTTATTGGTTTCGCTTTTAATCGTTTTATTAGTATTTATAAAAGTGATGTAAAAACCTTTAATTTAATCACAATTTTTTGTACGAATTATTTGTTTATAAAACCGTTATTTATATTATAT
Organism: Galumna obvia; assembly: GCA_034695785.1. Taxonomy (NCBI): domain Eukaryota; kingdom Metazoa; phylum Arthropoda; class Arachnida; order Sarcoptiformes; family Galumnidae; genus Galumna; species Galumna obvia. The sequence goes on along the minus strand of JAQFZM010000839.1, from coordinate 7,580 downwards.
TTGAGTAAAAATATATAAAATTAATTCTTTAAACAATTTTTAGATAAGAATTACTTCTTTAGGATTTCATAATTTTTAAAATTAATTTCTGACATCAAAATCAACAAATTTTTTCAATCGCGACAAATACTCCTCATAAGTATAGAGGTTGTCGTGTCCGCCCCCCTCTACCCAAAGTGGTGGCACCGGATTCTTGCAAAGTTTGTGAAGTTTTTGAGCGTGAGATAATGGCACAACTCTATCTCGTGTGCCGTGAATTATCAAAATCTTAACGGAAATGTTCCCGATATTATCGACGCTATTATTGAAAGAAATAAAATTTAGTTACAATTCATATGAATTATTAGTTTCGACAAACTTTGCGAATGAATCATAAAAACGAGTATTAGAGTTGTGTCCGTGAATTGAAGGCATAAATATTCGTGCGATTGATAGGAAGGGTGAATGCAGTACAACTCCTTTGACCTCATGCTTATTGGCTAAATAAACACTGGCCGCTGTGCCCAAACTTTGACCGTATAATATGATCTGACTTTCATTGAGGCCATATTTAGTAATGAGGACATTCCAGGCAGCTTCAGCATCAGCATGTACATTTTTCTCTGTTGGGTGGCCCGTACTCTCTCCAAAGCCTGAGTAGTCATAACTAAATATATTGCAATTCAATCGGTTTCCCAAAGTGTAGAAAAAGTTGCAGAGGTTTCCCAAGTCGACAGTTCCCCCGTGACTGAACAGAATCACAAAACTCGGATTTTCAACCGCTTTTACCAAAAGACACGCAATTTTGTTACGGCTATCCGACTCTATAAAGAAGGCCTCAAACTTTTCTGGATGTCTGTGACAGTGGAACCATTCTGTGCCGTGTTTTAGTCTTATTGTGTAACGACTCGCCACATCATCGCACTCAAATGTGTATGACTTGCGGGGAAGGGGAGGCATAAACTGCACAAATACTTTACTGATGGCATCCCTTACAATATTTAACATTTTTGGCCACTTTTAGAGTCAAAATTAATATTTTATATGAATTGAGTTTTCACTAATTATTTGTTTTAAAACAATTTCTCAAAAATGGAGAACAAAAGGGATATCTTTGAAAATAAGGAAAACTTTTCAATAAATTAAAATTTAGTTATTAGTCAGAAGTGAAGCAATAAATACAAACGAGAGTTCGTAATATAAAAACATCACAAAATTGCGTGGATTTGAACTCATATTTCGTAAACCATTACTAAGAAATGAAAACATTTAAGTGAGTGTAAGAGTTCGATGTAGTTTTGTTCAAGGTAAACTAGAAAACTGGCACACAACAACATAGCACCTGGTTTTCCACATCAGACTTATTAAATGTCATTTAAAGAGGTATTTGAGTCATCTATTCTTTTAATTCTTAATTTAATTAACAAGAATTTCAGTGAAAAATAGTTGTAGCCAAAATTGATCAAGGTATACTTCTAATTATATTGTTTATGAAAACTATAACAGTTATAGCTATTAGTTATTTGTAGTTATAGTTTAAACTTTAACCATAAATGAAAAATGGTTTGAGTCACTCATTTGACGTTTAAAATGTTTGAAATATAAATTATATTTCAATGGATTATATAATGCATTAATAGATCATCAAATTTATTCTTTTATTCTAATTCATTGTGAGAATAGGTTTAAGTTTTGAAAGTGGATTTGACCTTGTTTGTTTATTTGCCCTTACCTTGTCATTATTTTGGGCTAATCCACTTTCACTTAACATAATTATCGTTACACTAAAGTTCTGTTATTTTCGCAATTCTTAACAATTATTGAGTTTTTAACAGAATTTAACCGTATTTTAATTTAGTGCTATAATTAGAATATTAACATAAAATGTTCATTAAAAGTGAGCAAGAACAGTTTTAGAGCATACGTAAGAACTTTAGATATAAACTTTCTAACTTTAAGATAACTAATAAGTTATTAGTAATAACTAATGAGATTTATATATGAATTTAGTTAAAATTTATTAAATTATTAAAAAAACAAAAGACTACTATATATTAATTGATATAAGACTTTATAAACATATTTTAAAAGGATAATCAAATTTCTCATAAAAATATATCGAAAAAAATACCATGGTTAATTATATAAAATAAAATTATACATTTAATAGAATACATCGATTCATATGAAAACATAATTATTAAAATCGAGTTACAACTTATTTACAAGGTAAATTATTTATTCATAATTGCATACTAAAATGATCTTGATCTCTTTAAAAAGTTTGTAATCTAGAATTGATGGTCAAATTATTATCGGTCAAAATACTCCGGTGAATTGAGCATACTCAAACTAGAATGAAAAGAAAGATAAATATTGAACCAGTTAGTCAATATTATAATCTAAGTTTTTTGAACTTGATAAAATTTTGAGTTCAATTTGAAATTTTGAACTTATATTTTAGTTAATGTTATTACTAAAGACATCATATCTATGCAAATGCATATTTTTATAGGAAATACTTGCTTAAGTTTTAACTTGATATTTATCTTGATCATGTAATACAGATCCAAACTACCAAGTTTAAAAATGCATAAATGCATATAACTTTATATTTCAAAAATAAATGCATAAAAACAGCATATTTTCAAAATTTCCTAATAATTTATATTTTTATTCCTAAATTTGATTAAAAATTTACTTTAAAACCATGAAAACTGCAGTTAAGATTAATTTTAATTGAAGATAATTAAATATGTATATGGTTAAATAAAATATCATTATGTTTTATATACAATATTTGACAAAAGCGTCCGGGTAGTTTTTTCTTTAAAAATCTCAACGAATATGAATAAAAAAATTTCCTTAAAATCTGAACTATGGAATTTTTGCACCCCTATAAATATGTTTGAAAAAATTGTATCTAGTTCAGTTTTTCTATAAAACAATTATGTTTATTGCTCAGATATTAAGTAAGATAGATGAAATAATTTGATACTGTTTTACAGAGATTCAAAAATAATTCGACAGGTGTATTTTTGTTTTACAATATTCCTATTATTCTAAATAATATTATCTTGCAAAGTTCAAAATTTTAAAAATTCGAATTGTTCTTGTTCATATTTTACTTGATCAATTTCAATGAAACTTCAAAATATAAGATAAATTATTATATTGTATTATTCTACCAAGTTTTAAATTAATATCTCAATTAAATCAAAAATTATTGGCGATAATGTAATTTCCCATATTAAGGATTATTATCTATTATATTCATTAAAGAAATTCGTATTCATTCTCATTTTAAAATGGTAAATTATATTATCGCCAATAATTTTCGATTTAATTGAGTAGTACGGTCTGGGTATCTAAAAATTCAAAACGGATTGAGTTTAGTATCATTTGAAAGCTTATATCAAGTAGATTATCTTCCTAAAATTTCAGCTGCGAATGACCATGATCGTGTTAATTATAGTTTAGATTCGGAATTTTTAAAGTACGCGCTTAAAAATATGAACAATAATTGATAATCATTGGTCAGGATCTTTTTATTATATAGTTTGATCATGATACAACGTATAGAGAAAGGTCAAATATTAGTTATATTTTGATTATTAAAGGGTATGATTTTTTTAATGTACTTGGTAATAGCATTTGAGAATGCAAAAAACATCGCTCCAAACATCGCTCGATTTTCCGAATCTAAATTATAGTTAATTTAAATTTGATTTTTAAAGCTTTAAAATTGAAAGATTAATGATTTTTCATGAACTATAAATTTGAAAAATGACATTTACTTTTAAATAAAATGATATTCAATGTAAAAGTGTTTGAAACACAATTTTAGTTCACAAAAATGTAATTTTTCTAATTCATAGTTCATAAGAGAATCATTAATCTTTCAATTTTAAAGCTTTAAATATTTAATTTAAATTAACCATAATTAGCAAAACTATGGTCATTCGCAGCTGAAATTTTTATATATAGATTCTACATTATAAAGGCTTTCAAATGATACCATATTCAATTTGATTTGAATTTTTAGATACCCAGACCGTACTTCTGAGATATTAATTTCAAACTTTGTGCAATATTACAGTATATCAGTATACATTATATCATGAAGTTTCATTGTAATTGATCAAGTTAAATTTGAACAAAATCAGTTCGAATTTTTAAAATTTAGAACTTTGCAAGGTCATATTTTCTAGAATAATAGGAATATTGAAAAACAAAAATACACGTATCGAATCATTTTTGATTCTCTGTAAGACAGCATCAAATTATTTAATCTTTCTTACTTAATATCTGAGCAATAAACATCATTGTTTTATAGAAAAAATGAACTAGATACAAATTATTTTCGAATATATATATATTTTCACACCAATATATATAGTGGTGCAAAAATTCCATTGTTGGAATTTTAAGGAAATTTTTTTATTCTTATTCGTTGAGATTTTATAAAGAAAAAACTACCCTTTTGTCAAATATTGTATTTTACAATATTTGCAAACAAAAAACTTCTATGCTAGTAATTTATTGAATTGAATAAATGAATTCTAAAAAGAATTATTATTAAAAAATAAAATATTCCAAGATTTTATTGATCTTGAATGACCATGAACCTTTTTAGAAATTTTGTTTATAAATAGAATATAAATAATAAAAATCAATAAACTTTATGTAAAAAACTTAATGGAATAGTTTAAAGGTTTAGAAAAACCAATTCAACCGCAAATATGAGGACTGACGCAAAAGTTAATGAAATAAAGAGATAAATACTTTTTATGACATCCAATACATTGAAAGGAAATGCATTAATATTTGACATAACATTATTGTAGTCTTGTTTACAAACTTTACATTTAATAGATTTGTCTAATATTTTACTCATTCCTATATTGAAAATACCAGAAGAAACTAAACTCAGCACAACTTGATTGACATATTCATGAAATTCGGGAAACTTTTCAAAATACTTTCTGCTCGTCATTAAAACAAATTGTGTCGGAAGAAATGTTTCACCACCTGTTCGGGTAAATTATAATTAGTCATTCTATTAATGTCAGTCATCAGTGATGTCCCAAAAACACGGAATAATTTTTATACATATCTTTAGACTCTATTTATGTTAATTATAAAAATCTTAATTAAATTAACTGTAATTTTGTTAATAATAATCAAGGTGAAAATTATGATTTAAAAGAATTTATATTATATTGTATGGAACATCACTACCTTGTTAATTTACCAAAATATAACTTTGAAAAGGGTCTTTTGTGACAAATATCGACCGCAAATCCATTCAAATGCATTATTCCATCGATAATAACAGTTCTTCTTTTGATGATATCATCGATAGAATTGTTTCCAATAATTTCATTGATTGAAACCAAATTATTCTTTAATTTTTGCCAAACTTTTTGATAGATATGAACAGTATTTTTAGCGAATAAGTCCTCTTCATATGAGTGTTCCTGGAGTACAGGCCTAACGTCCTGTTCTAATAACTCTTCCAAAGAATCGATATTCTCTTTCTCTGGACCAGTGATAACAGACATTCCGATCAGTGCTGACAACATTGTAGTCAAAAATAACGAAGAAATCGATATTAAAATTATAAGAAATTTATTAATATCTCTGAGTTGTGTTGAGTTCAAACCATTTCCGCGTAATAACAAGATAGTGATGAATGTCCACAAATGGTTTCCCATTATTTCAATCGATGTTAACTTATTATTATTTGTTCTGAAAGTATAGACAAACAATTGTTTCGGCGATTAATAGTCTCTGTTCTGAATGAAGACAAAAGAGATTCACAATATTTCTTACTTTAGTTTAAACGAAAAATTATTTAGACGTAAACCGTTTGAAAGAGTAGTGACACAACTCAGGACCACAATAGAGATAAACAGCAGAAGCCATGAATAGTGGTTAAGAAAGTGGAACATTGGCTTAAATATGTCTACTTCTGAGCGATAATAAGTGGACAGAATAGACATTTCATCGGAAAACAGTTGCGATGTATAGGGAGAGACTTGACTTCTTTGATATGTCAGTGCTATCGGACCCAAAGCCAAATCACTGACGTTTCTGTCGAGTAAACCCATCACTCCTTCAATTAGAAAATTGTATCACTTTGTGGTTAATTGGCTTCAATTGACAACTGAATACTGACTACCTGTCCAACTCTTATTCTCAAAGAGACCCCACTCTCTATCCGGAGCTCTAATCAATGTATAAGTAAAGCGATTCCTCGTCAACACATCCAACACTTCTTTCATCGGTCCCATTAAAGTCCATTGATTTTGTGTTTTGTTCCAGATCAATTTAGCGCCCGCCCACTCTTCTATCGACACCTTTTTAATCATTAATTTTTAAATAAATTATAATTAAATTATTAGAACTTTTCCTCACATTTAAGTGTGGCTTCATTTTAACCAAAAAAGGATTATACTTATTTCAGTTATATTTGACCATGTTCATTATCGTAGCAAAAAATAATTTCCCTTTTAATAGTTTTGTGTGAAAACATTAAGTTATTAATAATTCATATGAATATAATTGAATTATTTATATAAATAATTGTATAATATATATATAAGACAAAAATGATTAAGCAATGAAAATCAATATTTTATCCAAGATCAATTCTTTTAGACATTATAATTAAAATTAAGATAAATTATATTTCACTATAAATAAATTGGAATTTCATTTTAATAATTCCATTTCCATAGAATCTATTAATATGAGCTAGCAACTAATATAGTCTTGCATAAATTCTAACAGTTTTAGTATTTTACTTCTCTTTATTGGAAAAACAAATTATATAACTATATATTACTAAACATACATTAATATATTATATAAGATGGAATTTTACTTAATATATTAATTTTATTTATTTAGTATAAATATTTATGAAATTTAAATTAAATATGAAAATAATAATAATAATAATTAATAATAATAATAATAATAACCTTGAAAATAAAATTTTAATACATTTAAAATATAATTATATATATTACCGTATTATCTCTCATTAGCTAATATATCGATATAAGTGAATTTAATTACTTTGCCAAAATTGTTCATGGTCAATAACGATATACTGTCATAAACTTAGAATATAATTTGCGCTCCAATTTTTGTATTTATTTTTTAGAACAAATTTAAACGATACCGAAGTAACTTTAATTTATTTGAAATCTCTTTATCAGATAATTACTCATCAATGTTACTATTAATAAATAAATATCGTATATATTAATACATAAATTATGTAACATTATAAAGTATAAATCCTGTATATATTAATTATATTTAAAATAACTTCTTATTTATATAGCATGTCGGTTGAAGCAAGGTAATATGGTTAACTAATAAAAACACAAATATACAGTAGTGTTCAAATCTAACTAGGACAACTTAACTAGCTATATTTCTTTAACTACTTGACAAAATGTAAAGAGAATTGGCATGCACATACAATAACTCCCCCCATTGTTAAATATGAAATTTTATTTTTTATAAATATTAATTAGGGTTTAAAATTCGAAAATAATTAAAAAAGTTGTATTTTTCATTTGACT
>JAQFZM010000838.1:0-24098 GCA_034695785.1 Galumna obvia | reverse complement strand
CGATTACATTTGCGTCTCTTTAAACCTAGATGATTTTCATTTGCGGTAAGTGGATTTTCAATTCGTTTTCACTGTATCTAAACTTTTATGTAGTTTTACTAAATTTTCAGAATTTAAATCAGAATTTAATGAATTAGAGATTAATGTTTTCTCAACGAATTTTAAAACTTATTTCTTAATTTAGAGATAATTTTGAATTTAAAAAACTTTTACTAAAAATCTTGAACTCATTTTTTGTAAGAAATTACAGATGAGATACATATAAGGATTAATTAAATTTTTTATGTTCAGTGTTTTGGAGAATCAAAACAACTCTTAAAACTTAAAAAAATGTTTTGGGTTTTTGTATGACTAAAACGTGTCTCATTATATGAAATAGCATGGTTAGTTGTTAGTTGTTATAACTTAATTAAATGTATGGTTTGGCACATCTTTTATTTTATTTATATATTATATAAAATTATATGAAGTGAACTCATTTCAATTTTTATATTATAATTTAATTTTAATACTTTTTTATATTTTATTATAATATTGTAATCATTTATTCTTTTGAAACAATAATAGTTTTCACTCTCTTTTATCTCTTATAAAGTTTGAGGAAATTTTCGAAATAAATATTTCCCACATTTAAGGGTTAAGTAATACATGAAATGAACTCATCTCAAGATTAATCCAAATTATCTTCTCATCGAAAAACCTTAATTTGATAATTATTTGGAAAAATAGTAGAAATAATCACTAGTTTTATACAATTTTTGAGTCATAAGTTGTAGGATAAATATTTTAGGCTTATCCATACTTAGTTGACCATTAAATTTGGGTTTTCTCTGACACCATATACTAACTTCTATTAACTTTTACTCTTATACTGTATAAAGCGATAATGAAATCATAATTTTGGGAATTATTCAAAAGTATAAACACTCAATCATTTATAAATTTTCTCATTTATTAAATAATAATATCTATTATAATAACCCATAATTTCTATAATTTTATTCTAAATTTTCTCTTATCTTAAGAGTAAAGGAATAAAAAAAATGAATGAAAAAACGATGAAAATTAAATATAAATGCAATAAAAGCCATTATTATAGTTAAGTTTTATAAGAGAATCAATTTTAATAAACTTAATGTTTAACTAAATGTAATAAATGTTTATTTTTTAATTGTTTTGTGTATTAAATATATTTGTATTGTTGTTTATATAAAAGAAAAATTATGAGTCCATAAAAAATATTATTCAATAAATCGATTCTAATGTTTATTTGAGTGAATTTTATTACATAAGGCTATAATTTAGAGCAAATATTTGATAATTTGTTTTTTATTCTCAATATTTTGCCCAACGATTGTATAATAGATAAAGAGAGGTAAAGAGTCTAAATTGTATAAAGTGTAAAGTGTGTAAAGAGTGTAAAGAGTGTAAAGGGTGCCGAAGAGAACCTTCACTTAATAGTGTGATTATCCAAATCTAAATAATCTTTTGACACATATATTATAAGAATTACATTAAGCGCTTCATTAATTCTAAACATGAGATAAATTTTTACAAATTAGTGAATCGAAAGAAACAGATTTTGGAAAATTCTGTTCCCAATTCATGAGAGACTGTTTGGCAGTCGAGTCGTGCGAACATCACATTCAATACAAATAATGTTTGATTTGCTTTAATCAATTGAATACAAATTATCTCAAGTATTGATTCTCACTTCAAATATTTTATTAAAATTAACGCTTAAATAAATAAAATATTGTTTGAAATGAATGTATTCTTTAACAAAGTTTTCAATTTTGACCCATTTTTAAGTTTTTTTTATTTTTATAAATATAATTCTTCAGTTAATTTCAGCGAAACATTGAGTTAAGGAACAGTTACTGCTCTCATTTTAAATGATCGGACAAAAAATATTAGACTAGAATTTATGAAAAATAAAATATATTCTTAAATACAATGAGTTGAAAGTATTCACAAATAAGTATTGTTTCGTTTCTTTTCTAATAATAAAGAAGTTTTAAAACTTCATATAATTTGTGTTTAATTTTCTTCGAGTAAAGAATAAAATGATGAAAATGACAACAAATATGACAATAATGACAGTCATTGAATTGAACCAAAGATTGAAAGTTACGGTTGAATCGAAATAATCGTCGACTGAAAACATTTAAATAAATTATCGATTAATTCAAAGAAAATGAATATTTATTATAATCTTTTGTTGAAAAAAGTTAATAATTAATCGATTAATTCATGAAAAATACCCGAATAATTCCAACCGATTTCCTCTCCTTCTAATTGTTGGTCCAAAAACTCTTGTAATGGTTTAAAATAGTTGAGTAATGGCTTTACACTCAGCTCTTTATCTCCTGTCAGGCGTTCCAATAGTTTGGGCCACTCTTCTGATGATCCCTTTTCTAAGATTTCTCTAAAAATTTAATTTAATAATAAGAAAATTTTGAGATTAGTTTGAAAAAGCATTTATGCCTTAATTTATTTCCTGTCCTTTTGTTACCATCGATGTCACACTCATGGAGTGGAACGTATTTTTGTCCAAAACCATTACAAAGTGTTTCATACAATTGAAACTGAAGAATATTAGACACGAAATATCTGTCAAAACGAAAATTCTTATTCTTTTAAGAGTTGAATAGTTTTCAGTTTAATATTTTCTAAAAAAGTCCAAAACTTTTTCTTTTGAATATTAAAAAAATGGATATATTTTTCAAAGAATACCTCATATATTCCACACTAAATGGAATGTGATATTTAGCTCCGGCATCAAAATCTCTTTCACTTCTTTTAATGGGTGGAGATATACCCTGATATTGTCCTCTAAGTGTCCACCAGTGTCTGTTCATATCTGCAGCAGAAACTTTACCGGAGAAGATATCGTAACGCCATTTATCAACAATAAAAGCAAAGGGAAGTAATACTATTTTATCGAAAGCCATTCTTAACTGAAATTTTAAAATGATTTTATTCATATCCAGTGAGTGATTGAACGTTAAAAGTCCTAATTTGTTCAAATATTTAGGAGTGGAAACAGAAAGGGATAACAGATCTCCAATGGATTCGTGAAAACCTTTTGGTGAAAGTTTTAGTTAACTTTAATTGAGTTCTAAATAATGAAAGCGTAGTTCAAATGACATCAACTGACCCGGATTAGCGCCTTCACGAAAAGGCATCGGTTGTCTCCTGTATTGCATGAAATACTGAATGTGACCCATTTCGTGGTGAGCTTTTATGAAATTGTCCATGTTCACTTGAGCGCATTGCTTTATTCTTTGCGACACGAATTGGTTTCAAAACAATAATTTAAAGCAAATCAAAAGCAAACCTGAAATCATCGCCAACGAAGAAATCCCAGGCAGAGGCCTCACTATTGCGTCAATGTTTACCGCAAATTAAAAACAAAACTTTTAGACCTTTTTTTATTTGTTTATCGTTGAAAAGCAAAACAATGTTTCAACTTTTCCGGTGAAAAAAAATGAAATTCTTATCACTTATTTGTTGGACACTTTTCAAAACTTTTTAATTTACTTTTACTTAAAGTTATTAATTAACTAAAATTTTAGTGCTTTAATTCATAGAATCTTAGAGTAAATAAAAGTAGAGCTAAACTTAATTTATTTCAATTTGTTAGGAAATGAATTAAATATAATTTTATGACTAATTAATTGACTTATTTTTGTTTAAAAATATGCAAATATTTAATTGTTTTTCCCTTTTATACTAAACTAAATAACTTTCAAATAAACATATTTTTCTGTTATTAATTAATAATTAAAGACTGCTTTTAGGGTGAAATCAAAAACTTGTTTGTCTTAACAACAAAAGAATTTAATTAATTGCGTCAAATAATTGAAGCAAAACTTATTTAAGTTGGAAAACACCTCAAAATGTTTGAAATACTCAATTAGTTAACAATTAAAGTAAAGTCAACCGATTTTTACATTAATATAAATATAAAAAATAAATAAAAGTCAATTACCAGACAATATCTCTGCCATCGTTTGGTTTTTCAAATATAGAGTTTTGCCAAAATTTATGAGTCATTGGATCGAATCCCAAATCTATCAAAAATCTTTCGGCCGATTCGAACATTTTTCGTGGGCTATACTTCTATTAGTAAATCAAATGTAAAGTAAACTTAATATTTAATTATAAAATTCTTGAAATTGAAAGAACTACTAATTTGTCTGACTTTGTCTTTAAGGACTTGTGTCACATCAATTGTTTGCATTTGAGGATATGGATCAATGCCTTTAACCAATTTCATGACATGAGTCCATTGTTGAGCCCACATATTGCCCAACAGATGTGCGGGAATAGTCTTGTCTTTTGGCATTTTTGCGGGCAATACATCGTTTAATTTGATTCTAACGAATGCGTGAAGTTTTTCATAGAATGGTATCAATTGTTTCAATAATTTTTCCATTTGTTGTCTAATGTCAGGCGTTTCCCATTGAAAGAGCCATAAATCGAAAAGTGTTTCGAACTCTTTATAAACACATTTTTACTCGAATTAAAAGAATTTAATCAAAAAAAAGTTATAAAAAAATACTTTGACCAGGTAAATTAATAAGTTGGGCTGCTTTATTGCCAAGAGTATAATATTGAACAAATTTGTCTCTCATTTGTTTTCCGGTCGCGTCTCTCCATTTGACCCATACTTCTAACAATTGAGAGTAATTGTTAGAAGTGGCCATTATTTCAGTTAAATCTAAAGTGAAATTTAACACAGCGTTTAAGTTGTTAACGAGGACAGTAATTCATACCCGGGTCTAGTTTTAGGGAACATTTGTCTGCAATGCATAACTCTGTTGTGCTATAAATCGCTTGCATTTCATTCAAAGCTTTACTGAACTGAATGTTAATTTGAAAATTAGTTTAATTATCATATAATCACTACTATTCTGTGTATACCATAAGTCCGTCCACGCCTTCCAGTGATGCCGTTCCAGTAAAGGCTATTTTTCTAAGTTGTCTTTGAATGTGATAATCAAATAGTGTCCAGTTCCATTTTTTTGCTTCAATTGATTGTCGTCTCTGAAAACGATTGAATTTGTCGATAGTCCTGATCTGAAATAATTTTAATTCAAAATATTCTATAATTCAATGGTTTCGACAAAATATTAACGAATCGATACCTAAATTAAGGACACATTGAGTAAAATAATTGCATATTTTGTAAATTAAATATTCTGAGTAATTAACCTGATAAAAAATGTTAGATGTAATTCACTGGTGACTTCATTTGTGACTTGCTAAATTAAACATTACTATCAAAAATGTTATAATAATTTGATTAAATTTTCATACTCTAATTGAATCAATTCTATTCACGTATTGCTATTTGTTTGCCATACTTTTTATAATTTGAATTATTATAAATTTTTTAAAATAATTATTAATAATATTAATAATTATCGAATATTAAGTCCATTATATATAGAAAGTTGTATTTAATTCGGTCACTAATCGGTCAGAATTACTATTTTTACTTATTTTAAACTTTTTTATAATCTAAAGATTTTCTCAGAGATTCAAAAGATTTATTTTCTGAAAAGTGATTAAATTTGCCCTGCTTGTTATTTGTTATTTGTTGCTGTTTATATCTGTATATATTACATATAAATCTATAGATATTGCAAAGAGAATATAATTTTTGCTTTTTAGTTAATATGACTTTTATGATAGCGATAAATTGAAATGAGCAAGAATAAAATTATGATCAGAAGCCGTGTGAAAAAAGTTGAAAACTAATTTTAATAATTAAAAAGCAAAGAATTTTTGATATTCAAAGAGTTCTTGCATTAAGTCTTACGAGTTTAAGGCTATTCTCTTGTGTTATATTCGTTGCATAATTCCATTCACTGACAACAGTATAATAGCATTGAAGTGAAGCCTCTCTATTGTGTAGACGAAGAAACTGAAAAAATGATTAAATAAGTAGAAACCAGACCAACAAAAGGTATACAATTCATTATTTATTGTTCAATTGAATAGTTTCAGTTCAACGGCTAAATATAATATTATTTTTTTCATTTTTTCTAAGTTTTTGAAAAACCTATTCGTCGTTAAAAAGTTTTGAAATTCTTTTTAATCTAAATTTCTTCAAATTATCGTTTAAATGATTTACAAAAATAATGAAAATAATTCTATTTTTTGTCAGAAAATATAAAATAAATAAATTTCGACATAAAACCAATCAACTGATAATATGAAAGAAGTGATCAAAATATTAATAGTTTTTGTGTTAAGTTTGAGAAATCGATTCTCACATTTAAGACTTGAATTTTGTCGTTAGTTTTTGGGTCCATATATTTGTTGACATATTTCTCATCAAATGTTGAAATGATTCCGTCTATTAATTTTGGAAATTCAGAATTAGTTGTTAGTAATAAAATGGGCGGAAAGTATGACATAATGTATGGCAAACCGTTTATAAAGAAAAACCCAAATTTCCAAATCGTTTAAAATAATTTCAATGTCTTTAATATTTTGAATAATTAAAGCATAACTTAAGTCATGAGAAGATTTTATCATAAAATTCTGTTTGCATTTGATTTTTTATCGTAAATACAAATTGGGTAAGGGTCAAATAAAGGTCAGATAAGAGTCAAGTGCAGTGCATTAGTTCCTCTTCTATTGGATTAGATTTTTAGGAATAACCTCTATATTGATTACTTTGTATTGAATTTCAATGAATTTCAAAAATTTCATAATTTTATTATTTTTCTTCAATCATTTAAGAGAATCAAAGTTTTAATTCATTCTATTAATAGGAAATGCATTGAATTAATTAAATAATTCAAATAATTTTTTTTGAGTAAAATATCTGACAATTATTTTGAACTAATACTTAATGTTAATTAAAACAGAAGAACAGGTTTTCAAGAATTTACATTATTTTGTATTATTTTCCGATCATTTTTTTAAATTTTCAATCTTTAGTACAATAGAGACGAGACTTACTCTGATTGTATTTAATGGCATTGAATTTACAATTAGTTAATAAAGAATAGATTCTCATTAATTGTATAAAAAGAACTCTTTTAGTCAAATGATAATCAAATGATAGAATAAATTTTCTAAGATTTGGTCAAAGCCTCGACTTTAAAGCTTTTATAAGTGAAGCGAAATTTTTCGGTTGTGTTTTGAATAGACACTACTGTCTAAACAACAAAAGAGCGACAATTCCTGCAATAAATGAAAGTTTATTTACAGGAAATGACAGAATTGTATTGGAGATACAATTGTAATGGAAATCAAGCCGTGAAACAAAGCTGTCCGGACCTCTCCTCTCCTGACATGTCTTTTGAACTCTCTATCTATTGGATACCACTTTAGAAAAGGCAAAACAAATTCATTAGATTTTATATGTGAATAGAAATGGTATTCAAATGGTATGTCTGTTATCTAATTATAATAATTATTGAGTGAAAATCAAAAATTAAAGTTAAGTTTTGAAAATAGAGATAAGTTTTCTCACATTTAGACTTTCGCTACACTTTATTATGAAATTAAAGTTTTATTTTTGTGACTCATATTTTTCTAAGTAAAGGAACATCTGTTTAAGCATCTGTTGAGCAGAATATTGTTATGGACTAATAGTGTGAGAAATCTTAAGTTAGTCTAAGACAGGCATAAAACGGGCAAAAAGACTGCATTAGTCAGTAGAGCGCCAGAAGCCAGAATAGGGCCTTTCATGCGGAACCCCTCATTGCTTTCCCATACTCGCTATTATACAATACTTTGGTATCAAACATAATACCAATACCTGTCTTCTCTTGTGCTCTAAAATTTCAATTTGTGAATACTGTCTAAGACTTCAGATAAATACAAGTTTTGAATAAAAGGCATAAATAACTGAAAACTGCTGATTGAAAATTGAGTTTAAGCGCCGGCAGTCAAACATCTAAACATATAATATACGTAAATATTAAAATAGTTATAAAACTATGCATTCAGTGCTCTTCAATTCTTTAGTGGTTCGGTTGGTTAGGAAGTGCTTATATGTTGAAAGAATATAAATAAGTGAAGACAATGAGTGCCAAACTTTAGATCACTTGAGTGAACAGTAAAGTAAACTCAAGTCAAACAGAGAGTACTAACATAAGTCAGTGACCATTAATTAAAACTGAGTGCCAATCCTTATAATGCTGTCCACTAATTGAAACTCGGAAGCAATACCTTCTCTGTGGGTGGAGAGAACCGGTGATAGTGGTGGCAGTAATAGCATTACCACTACCGTAAACAATAGATTAAAACTAATGATATTCTTTGACTGATCCGCAAATGTGTTTGTTTTGCAAAAATATTCAAAACTTGAGTCAAGTATTTGCAAACAAATAAACTTTTATTTAAATACTTTCTGCGAATTTTTTAGATTAGGTCATCTAATCTAATGAATCAAAAAGTTTTATCACAATATATTCATTGTACTGAAATGATAGACTACTATATTTCTATTATACTATTCACTTTAGATTTGACTAGTTCAGTTTTATTTTGAACCAATTTTTCCTCAAATAAATACAAATGAAATTGAATTCTAATAAAAATTTTACAAAAATCTGTGTTTAGAGTAAAGAAAAATGAAATGATTGCCACCCAATGAACTCACTATATATTTGACACAAATTGCAGGTTTCAATTAAGTGAAATGACCAACAATTCAGACAATTCAAACTATAACTCAGAAATATTGATATTAAAGATCTTATTTTTGTTTATATTTTTTTCTTCAGACAACGAATTGAGAATTAAATCAATCAAACGATTCAATTGTAATGTCATTCATATAAGAAATATAGAGAAATGTATAATAAATTTGTTATAATTGGATGAAGAGATGGACTCATTTTCTAATATATTTTAGTTGTTTTATATATATATTGTCTAAAATTCATCGGAAATTCGATTTGTTGGACACTTTGGGACGTCCTTTGTTTTCACTTCACACAACTCGTGAGTGACGGGCGGTTCCAAAATAATGGATTGTTGTGAGTGTTGTAACATATTCTGTATGCCGTATACCTGGATTGTATTGAAACTGGTATCCTAGCAGAACAACTCAACACAAGCTGTAGGCTCGGCCTCAATGAGTGCTCCATACCTGAACGGATGCCTGAATAGAGAAATAAATTGGTATTGCCTTCAGTGGCTTCAGAGCACTGCCAACACTCAACTCAAAAGCATTGAAATCTTTGTGCGATTCCTGAATGTTCTCACAGTTTTGCGATGCATTGAAGTACAGAACCGACAGAACCGACTCCTGGGAATCAAATCGCTTTCAAATGCGATTAAAATGTTTTTCTCATTCATTAAATAATTTATTTAATTAGAAGAAAATGTGTTCATCGGATTTGAAACTAATTTATTTAATATTATTTGTGCAAATAGTGTTTGTTTTCTGTTCAAATCAGGACAACCTCTGCTTTCTATCACACGGAGGATCATCCGAGACATTTACTGTTAATGAAGGCCTACCAGTCAATAGTGTTATCGGAAACATAAAAGTAAGTCAATATTGAGTCCAAACTCAGTAATTCATCAAAATTTAAAACTAAGAAAAATTGTTTTTTTGAAAAATGATTTAATAGTATAATAGATATCACAAATCAATCATTTAGTGAACGCTTTAAGAATTGAGTTCAAACCTATTCTTTACTTAACATTTGTTTAATGAAATCGGGTTCTAATGATGTGCTTTAATTATTTCCAGTGTTTTCAATGTTTGTCTCAAAACACAAATAAAAATCATTCTTTTCCTTAAAGTAAAGCCGATTATATTCATTATATAATTTGAGTACTCATTTCCTAATACAAGAAAAGTAAATAATTTTCATTAAATTAAAGTACATTTTGTTGGCGTAAAAGTAAAGTTTTTATGCAACAAAAAAGTCTTTTTTCATTATAATATAATATTTTTTAATTTTTCCACATTTTTATAAAGTTTAGGAAAAATTAATGATTTTAATTGTTTCAAATGAAATAAAAGGTGAATGAAATGATATGAATGAATATGAGTTCGTATGAATTGAGCTAAAATTCAGTAGCTTTTCATATGTGAAGCAATAAATAAAAGACTCGATAAGTGGTTATCGCACAGTATATCATATATGAGTTCAATTATATAGTTTAGAGCCTCTAATGTTGTTTGTTATCTGAATCTCCAAAATGTAATATAAATTATTTGTTGCCCTTATTATTGGTCAGAAGAAAATCTCATCATTTGCTGATATTCTCAAATATAAGTACTTTTAAGTCACGATTTCGTTACATAGAATTGATTTCAGATAAACATTTTTTTTCTGGTCTTAAGAAACGTTTTATATCTCATCACAACTTATGATAGAATCAAATGTAGTTAAATATAGAGGAAAATCGGTTCTTATATTCAAAATTTTTTCTTTTTGTAAGAAATTTAAAAAAACATTTTGTAATAAATTTATGTGAAATGACATCAATAAAGTTATCATAATTTATTCCGAAACCAAATTAAATTAGAGCTAAACTGTCAATAATCTTATGTCTGAGTTATTTCCAATTGATTGTCAAAGAAGACTATTATCTGTTTCGGTGCGAACCTGACATTCAAATCAGATTCAAATCACTTTAAATTCACGCATAACTTGTTTTGTTGACAAAATTATTTAAGTTTTTCTCAAAGCAGTTCTAATGACACATAAAATCTTTTGACATCAGTTTCTAAAAACTAAATTTATGTTAAAACCAGTATTTTTCAGTTATTAGTATTATTAGAATTAATGGTAATTAAAGATAATTACCCGAAGAGAGTATAAATATATATTAGATATTATGTTAAATCAAGTAATTCGTTACAAACAGAGCCTAAAATTAACGCAAAAATTGTTGTCAGGTTATCGGCAACGCATCGCTCGATGGAGACATTGAATTATCATTGGCTTCGGATCAGTCTTCCAGTCGTTGGCCCACTTCTTCGGATATTCCAATTAAAATAATCGAAGGAACCAAAGATTTGGTACTCATTAAAAAGTTAGACAAAGAAGGGGTTGAGGGCGAACAGAGTGTTATTATTGGTGTGAAGTGTAAGAAAAGGAATTCAAAAGATCAGTCGATTATTATTCCAATTCGTATATTAATTACTGATGCGAACGACAACAGACCCGAATGGGTAGGTTTGCCATATGTCGTCAACATAAGTGAAGTGACTGTAGTCGGAAGTGTAGTCATGCAAAACATCAGAGCCGTCGACTCCGACCAATTGGGACCGTTCTCTACAGTTGAGTATTACGTAGAGTCGGGCCCTTTCTCTCATTTGTTGCGTTTCTCGAGTCAACTCGAGGGAACATTAATTTTGAGCGCACCCGTAGATTATGAGACTTTACCCAAATTTTGGGTTACTATAAGAGCTCAGGACAGAGGAAATCCTCCACTGACTGCAACAACAACTGTAACCGTCAATATTCTCGACTCAGACGATCAAAACCCACGCTTTGTTGACGACAAATATACGGCTACACTACCCGATCATCAGAGAGCAGGTGAACAGCTAGTAATATCACCCCGACCTGTTAAAGCCGAAGACCCGGATAAAGGCATTCGTTCGCCAATTATTTATTCTTTTAATTCGGAGTCAAAAGAAAATTCATTTTTTATAATCGACTCTAAGTTTGGAGACGTGACTCTCAAAAAGCCTTTAAGTTCTTCTATGACTCTTCCCTTAACATTAGTGGTCAGAGCGACACAAATTGACAATCGAGACCGATATGCCCTTACAACTCTTACTATACTTAATAGAAGAGCTCTGGTATTGCCTGACATTAGATTTGTTCAGTCAAATTATAGCACTTCACTATTAGAAAGTATACCTCCCGGACAAGTAGTGCTTACAGTTCACACCTCGCGATCATTACAACTGAATGGCGACAAAATATCTATTAATGGAATTGAATTCCAAATCCTCGACGACGACGAACAGCATTTTGGAGTCAGAAATACCGGAGAAATCATTTTAATTAAATCATTAGACTATGAAAAGCATAAAACGTATACATTCAGAGTAATGGTATCGGATGGACATCAAAGCGATGTCACCAGAATTACAATTACTGTTCTTAATGTCAATGAACACGACCCGACTCTCACCCAAAACAATTATGTATTTCATGTCTCAGAGTTGAGACTAAGAAATAATTCAATAATTGGAGAAATCGGGGCTTCAGATGCAGACGACGGCGATGTCGTCCACTTATCATTAAAGGGTCCGCACTCACCCATATTTTCCATCTCAAATGAGGGACGACTCAGAGTTAGAAATCTTAAAACTCTGAATACAACTGAATGTCATTTAATAGTTGTGGCCACAGATAGTGGTACTCCTCCTCGAAGTGCGAGCGCTTCTGTTTTGGTCCATTTTTCGCCACAAATCCTCAAAAATTTTGGTCGAAATATAGACTTCGATCAAACAAATCTTCCGGCGGTTGACGTCAATATGTTGAGTCAGTCCGGTTTCTTCAATCCCTCCACTTCTTCAGCAGTTATTCTTGTGATTGTTTTGGGGGTTCTTTTGGGAACTTTGTTTATAATCATAATTGCTCTGACATTACATGTGCTGAAACATCGCAAATACGTCTCACCCAACCCTTCCTCTCACTCATCATATAATTCATCAGTCAATCATAACATCGGTTCTCTTCAAAACTCTACTTCACGAAGAAATTTGTCTTCACTGACATCATTAAAGAACAATAAAATCAGTTCAGTGCCCGAAACCTTAATTAATGGAAGTGGAAGTGTCTCCACTTTAAGCACAAGAGGTGTGGAAAACCCCATATTTAATCTACCGGTCAATAGAACTTCAATCACTCGAATAGATTCTGATTCAGCGGTTGTTAGTGACGCCTCTTCTAATGAAACCATCATTTCTTCAAATGAAAGAACTGATTTAATTGGAAATCAGCCACCACCACCTAGCTCACTTGCCTCTATTGGCTCAAATAGCCCACCGCCACCGCCTAATATAACAGGTACAGCTTCAAGAATAAGTGTGATCAAATGGCCTCAGGGCTCTATACCCAGGAGAGTTAAAAAGTTAACCTGGGAAGATGAACGTCGCAACGACTTCGACCACTTTTCCACATCGATTAGGTCCGACCCCTCCTATTACTCATCAAATAATAATAGTGTTTCTCATCATGAAAATGGAGTGAATCGACAAACTGAACTAGATCCTGATGTCAGTGTCATTCCTATGAGGCGAACACTGCACAGCTCTGCTTCTGGTTTACCCGATTTAACGGTTTATTTCTAACTCAAATGTGATATTTTGTACTTATTTTTGATACATTTATAGACAAACAATAATTTTGTCGAAATTTAATACTTAAAGGCCTTCGAAAACATTTCTTTAGAAAACAGAAAGAATGCATTCATTATAATAACTCAATTCAAACAAAATTTTTAAAAATTCTATATAACTATTCATTAGATGAAGAAATTTATGACTTTTGCAGAAAGTATTAAATTAATGACCGCTCAGTTATAACTCAACTCAACTCAAACAAAAGTTTTGAAAGAATTTTTTTTCAGAAAAAGGATTTAATTTTTAAAAGATATATAATTGAAAAGCATTACATTTGTATTACTTATTACTTAAATTAACTGCAGAGCTATTATAGAATTAGGGGATGACCTTGAAAAACTTCCGAAATTATGCTCATTTAGTTTACAATACAAAGAATTATAAACGGATAATGAGTTAAGATTTGTTACGGAGACCGCATTCTGACTATTATAAGAAATATGAGTCCAACTAATGACACATATAATGGTAATAATGAAGAGAACTTGCAAGTAGTTTTAGTTTTACTAAAGTCTTCACGAATTGTGTAATCTTTTTATCGCCCCATTAATAGTTTGACTCAAATAATATACAAATTACTAACCGTTGAAACTGAACTCAATTTTCACCAAATTTTTAAAACGACTGAAAATACAATTTTTAATATCAACTCAAATATCATTTTAATAGTAATTATATTTATTTTTTATGTACTCTTTTTATAAGAAATGTTTTCAGATTAGTTAAAATGTAAGGCTAACACCAAATCTAATAAGAATCACCCTAGTCATTCACGAGTTTTACAAATTTTCTATTATTGTATAGAATTTATATTTAGAATATTTTCAACGATAATATTATCGCCAAAATATAGAAAAAATATCTTACAATTTGTCTACAATTTATATGAACTGTTGTATAGTATAATGATCTTGATAATTGTTTTCATCTTTTTACCATAATTTAATTTTGAAATTCATTTTTTTGTAACAAAAAATAAAATCCGAATAAATAATAAATTTTTGTGTTTTTGTATAGAAAACAATATGAGTGAAGAAATACTTTTTGTGTTCAAAAATAAAATCTTTTCATAAGAGAAGAGTAATCTCTTCCGCGATATATATCTTCTCTTTTATATAAAACTAATTTTTTAGTTATTTTTCTTCGAAAGTTTCTCTGATTTGGGAAAATTCTAATTTAAATTAATAACAAGTTATGAATTATGAGTAAATTAGTCGACTTTTTCAGGAAATTGTGAGCAAAAAATGTTAGTTTATCCTCAACTGAATGAGTTGTTTCTGTGGTTGACCTGCGTTTGCGTTTGTCTGTCATACAAAATGTCTTTATTTTGTGTCTTTCGCCCATTTATGCAATTCTTTAATTTGTTCGCTCATCCATTCATTGTGATGAGGAGTCTAATGCTTTGATGGAGAGGTGGGTTTGTGCTCCACATGTGAACCAATGCTTTTTATATAACATTGAAACAAACAAAGAAATACCGAATAATCCTTTGCTTTTGAGGAAGTATTCCATTATTTCATAAAATTTGAAAAAAAAGTCAAAATTTCGCTTCTGTTCAAAACGTGAGAAGTTCTGCCTTTTATGCGAATAATAATTGAGATTTTCAGACAAAAACCAAAACTTTTATAAAATGTTCTAAAAATAATAAATTTCTCAAAATTGAAGATCAGATGCGTTTATAATTTAAATATAATTTAGTGATAGTGAACACAACGAGTAAAGATTGTTTTAAAACATTTTTCAAAAGAGTGAACCGAAAACTGAGTTATCAAATAATATAATCAAAAGAGTGTAACACTATTTTTTGGGGTTAGACGTGAGGCAAACCAACTCCAACTCCAATGGATTACATGAGCCAACAGTTAGAATAGAAGTGAATATAAGTGTATAGAAGTGTATAGAAGTGTATAGAAGTGAACGATAATAATAATAGAGTACTAATAAACGAGAGATAAATTATTCAAATCAGATTCAGCACGAAATCGACAATAATCCAGGTAAAATAAGTCAAAATCAGACACAACAGTGCGATATCAATACATTATATTTGAGCACGATTATTATCAAATATAGGTCACCAATGAAACGAATAGCTTCTAAAAAAACAATACTTTAACCAATCAATTCATCACTTAATGATAAAAGACTGGCATTCAATCCATTCAAAGACAATGGAATCGAATGGAAGGCAATGGAAGGAATGGAATGGCATTACTTTAAATAATAGATTCAAAACATTTGAAGATAAATAACTAACAAATTATTAGAAAATTTGTTTTAAATTTTATTTATGATTTCTATTCCGTCGCTCATTATTTAACATCAATTTTGTAATTATTTATTATTATTTATTTAACAAATTATGATTTATTGACGATTCCATCAAAACCAGACCTGAGGGCTATTTTCCAATATTTTCTATATTTTTTAAAACATAATATTTATTCACATCTAATGACTCTTTAGATGAATACTTATTAGCTATTCTTAAATTTAGTTAAAGGACACCACAAATTGTTGAATCGTTGAAAAGTCAACAATACTTAAGCAAATAATTCAATAATATTTTTAAAGTATTAAAAAACAATCGATTTATTTGTAAAAAATATTTTCCAAACAATTTTGCATCAAATAATTGGTTCTTATCCTTTGTGTTATTCTTTTGTATTAATTTTAGTGAAAAAATAGCACACAATAAGCAAATTGTGAAAACACGCAAACTTTAGATCATTAATGCTTTCAAATTTGATTTCGTTTAAAATAATGTCAATTGTTATCTACTTTTAGATGTGGTCTACAAAATATAATAACGTTTACTTCAAATTATATTTTACAGAAGTTATGATATTTAAAAGTATTGTAATTTTGAATACATTATAGTTTTATTGGACTAAAATATTCCTAAATTAAAAATAGTTTTTCCCAAAAGAAATACAATTATTAAAATTCAAATCAAATAAATTTTGAATAAATTATGCGATTTTTTTAAAAATAAAGTTCTGATTGAATGCTATTCACAATACGAAACCTTCAATTTTTAGTGAATTTACAAACATTTAAATGAAAAAACCATCAATTCTTTGATTAATGTCCTAATAATAGAAATAAGAAATTAATTTATTTAGAAAATGATTACTCAGAAAATGGAATGAAATTTGAATTTTTAATAATTGAATTCAAGCGTCGATTTAGTCTTATTTTATGATTTTAACCATTGCTTTGAATGATCAAGACTAAACTAAGACTAAATTAAGGTTTTCAATGATCAAGAATATCAAATTCTATTGTAATATAACTGATTGGTATCTCTTTTGTTGTTATTGAATATAAACCAATAAAATGTATTACTATAACGAAAATGTGAATCATTTTCTACAATAGTATCAAAAGACAGAGTATTTCCAAATAATTGTTTATATAAAACTATTTTTTATTTTTTATTCATCTCATGTTTTCGTGTATTGAGTCTATTGAGTGTTGCCATTGACTTCTTTACAATTCGTGCCTCAAAGTCAAGGAAAATATCTCAGAAAATACCGATTAATGGAAAAATGTTTGAAACTAAACGTTAATTCTTTAAAGAAATTTTCATTACATTTATTTATTGACTAATTTTTTAATACAAAAACATTTATCATTTATTCTCGACGTTAATTACAACGACTTTTCTATTCTATTCTGAAATAATTTTTCAATTATCAGAAAATTTAATTTAACTTTAATTAAAGGATTGACACTAAAATTTAATTCTGAAAATTAAGATATTCTTAAAATAACTCTTATATCACAATAGAAACAACTAATCAATTGATTGAAGGCTTCAATTGTTTTAAAATACTTATCAAATATTTTGAAGTAGTGAACGTCTAAAATGCCCTAGTGTACTAGTGTACTAGTCACTCTAGTGAACACTATTGCCTTGAGGTCAAGTATCAAGTTTTAAAAGTTCGCCTTTTATTTGTATCGTTTAGAGGCCCTTCTCTTTAATAAGTATTCATTTTATAACATCGCCTTTTAGCTCTTGGTCTTTTCTCACTAAAAAGTGGTTTAATTCTTTTATCGAATCAATTAAAGTTTAGAAATAGAAACACAAAAATAATAATAAAAATGATAGCCATCGCTATTGAATAAATACAAGAGAGAGATATGATATAATTGTTGGTTTTTATAATCGAGTTAAGTTACTAATAGATGACAACTCGATTGCACTCTTTTCTTGAACTGTTTTGTTGGCAATTCTTAATTCAAAAGTTAAATAAAAAGCTCATTAAGAATATAAAGTAAACGCTTCGAGTGTCGAAAGTCAGTGAACTAAAGCCTTATGTTTGAAGTCAAACATATTTTTTAAAGCGAACTCTTTTAGATTTACTCAACTTTGAGGTAATCAGACATCTCTCCAAAAGTGTCGGGATTTTACTTTTTTGTTTTAAACTTCAATTCATACTTTTTTTTCCTAAACAAAAACACCATTTATTCTGAGTTTTGGTCTCTGATTTTCTACACAAAACCAAAACATATCCCAAATAATAAAATAATATTTTATATAATACTTGAAAAGAAAAATTGTTAAAAAGCCTCTTATCTGACAAATCCAATAAAGAGTTTGAGTAATAAATTAGTTAAAAGTTATGATAAGTTTAGAAAAAATTCAAAACAATACTAAATAAAAGTTGTTTTAAAGTTTCGAATTCATAAATCCGTGAATTTTTTTTTGTATATTAATTGATTCAGAAAACAATTATAATAAAAATAAAGGTTTAATTTGAGTTAATATAAGTTGGAATGAGTTTGAGTTCAATAAAAATTTAAAGATTTTCTCATTGAAGCAAATTATTGATCGATATAATAGTGGTTCGACCGCTTCATACAATTTTAATCTCTTTTTTCAAAATTTATAATTTTTGACATCAATTTTGAAATACAATCGAAATTCTGGTATTTATTTCTCTGATTTGAAAATTTGATTCAATAATCTCTTATTTCATCGACTTTTGTGTATTGAATTGAAGATTACATATATTTTTAGAAATAGTTTGAAGTCATGAAAATAAGATCTGATTGTAATGTCAGCACATCTTTCAGAACAATAGAGTATTAAATAGACTTTAAATGATTTGAGGATAAAAATAGTCAAATGTTATGAAATTTTGTTACAAATTTATTGTATTTATCCCTAAAATTAATTATAAAATTTTTAGACTTTTAATGTTTTATTTGTTGTTTTAAATGATGACCTCTTTTGATATATGAGCCGGATTTAATCGAAACTTATATACCTAGTTTAAGTTTTTCAATGTGAATCAAGATATCAAGATTTGTCTCATTTGCTATAAATAAATTTTGAGTAATTTTTTTTTAAAAAAAGTTTGAGCTAAACATCAAATTATTAAACAAATCATTGTTTAAATCATTTGTGAAGAGCGCGTGAAAAATGTTTATCTCTAATCAGTGATTAATAATCACGAAATGAGTTATCGAGAGATTACTTCCATAGAAAAGCATTTTTAACTTCAAATCAAATTAAAGGGTTTTTAATCTTTTCATTTAAATCTAAGACTAATTGTCTTCAATTACTACTCGATTACCACACGATTAGAAAAAGATTATCACCAAAAAGGCTGAAATGCAATCACTTTTATTGACAGCACTCGTTCTAATTCCAGGTTTAGTTTCCAGTGTTATCCAAAATAAAGTCTAAATAAATCTTTTGGTTATTCCTCTAAAACATTGGGTCACTTATTTGAAATTCATTTATGCGACCTTTCATTACCTTCACTCCTATATATTATTTACGGGATTCTCATGAGTTGAGTGGGAAGACCTTAAAAACGGCAGTTATGTATTGAACACCATTTTATAAATTATAATTAATTGTCGATAAATAACAGATTGTAATGAATGGCACTAATATTTTGTAGTTCTTTGATGTCAGTAATAATATTCTTGAGACCATTTATAGACATTAGATTCAATGAAAATCTTGAGAATTGAGTCAACCACTAAATAGTCACAACCAAAACCTCTTATACAAAATCTTCTGTTTGCAAACGTCACGACATTTACTAACTTTAATCTGAGTTAGAAAATATAAATTCACACATTATTTATTTGGACGCCTTATAGATCAACTAATTTTTATAACCAAACTTGTGGTGAATCGTCAGATATTTCCAAAAGTTGATCACTTCGTTATTATTTGGTTGACTCTTAGGAAAGGTATGACGCAAGTTATTCCTATTCCAAAAGTTATTTAACAATTTATTTTTAGCAAAGTTTAGCGATGAATGAGATGTTGGATGGGCTCAACTTTTGCTTTTTCTCTCAATTCAGAGTCGTTTCTGAACCATTGCTTTATTATTTGTCCGGCAATTCATTTGAGATCAACTCAATCATCACTCAATACAAAGTTTACAATAATTTAAAATTAATTAAATAATAATTAATAGAAGGATTAGATTCTTAAGAAGAGTATCTGTTGGCTCACAAATTGACTTCAATCGATCGTTTGAGACTCACTGGAAGTGTTGTCAATCTTTTCATTTAATATCTTTAAACAAATATCATATGAAGTGTGCGATCGAGAGATTGTCGGCTATTTGTGATAAGACACAAATTTGATGAACTTATTGGTGTCGGAATAGATCAGATGGTCATCAAAGGCAACGTCAGAATCCGAAGCTTTGGATAAACCTATTGATATGGTCTAAGTTTATATGAGTCACAATGAAAGGCCAATTCAATGAGACCTTTGGATACTTCGGAAGAATATTCTTCGTATACTTTCATTAGTTTTACTATTTTTGTTATCCTTTTGTTCGCGATTTTAATAATCAGAAGACAATAAATCGCAAAAATGTAATTCAAATTTGGGTTTCTTTCAATCATTCCTTTTATCAAATTATTTGTATTTAAAACAAAAATGATTCCATATTTTTGTCAGTTATTTGTCATTAAATTAAAAAAATAATAATAAAAACAAATCTTAGTTTTAAAGTTTAGTGAAATTTTTATAAAATAAATTCTTAACAAATAATTGTCACTTAAATATCAGTTTTAAGACTTAAAGTAAAGAATTGTTGTGAATTAAGCAATGAATGTGCAAGGTAATTTAAAATATTTATTGTTTCATAAAAGTTAATATGATTTTATAATTTGTGGTTTTATAACTTAAGAATTGAATTTAAATAAAATGTTTTCTATTTTTGACAAAAATGTGTTTCAATTAAATCATTGGATAATATCTAAAATATAAAAACAATTACTTTTAAATGCAATGAATTAAGTCTTCTCTCGATTTGTCGATAAAATAAAAAGATTTCATTTTTGGCGCTTTTTTTGTTGAGATTTAAAAGAAGTGACAGAAGTGAGAGAAGTGAGAGAAGTGAGAGAAGTGGCGCCACTTTTTGATAAATTTTTGAAATCATTAAAAGTGCAAATCATTCGCCGAAATAATGGCCGATAAAAAGGATAAAGACTTAAAGGATAATAAAGATTCCAAAGAATCCAAAGACAATAAGATCGACAAAAATGACAAAAACGACAAAATAGATTTGGGTCTTCTCGAAGAAGACGATGAGTTTGAAGAGTTCCCAACAGAAGGTATGAAAACATTGAATGAAATGCAATGAAAACAATGTCTTATCGATAGTATGGAAAGAAAAGTCTGATAACGAGGAAGAACTCAATCTATGGGAAGACAATTGGGACGACGACAACGTCGAAGAAGACTTCAGTAAACTCTTGAAGTATTCATTTGTAATATTTTCTCGGATCTAATGATTTGTTATTAATTTCAGATCAGAATTAGAGAAAAAGACGTTCTCTTAAGTGATCTTTGGATCAGATAATTGTCTTATTTTTTTGTAAATTATTTAAAATCAAATTAATTCTGTTTTTACTTATTTTATGGATTAGAAATAAATCTCAATTATAATTAAAATCATTTTTTGGTTATATATTGACCCCTGACCTCAACCTGACCTATTCCTGACCTCAACCTGACCTCAACCGAAATGTTTGCCACTTTTATGTAGTTTTAATTGAAAAAAGTGTTTATTTAAAGGACTCACCCTTTTGTCGAACCATTGATTTATTGGTTACACCTTTTGTGTCACTTATTATCATCAGATAATTGTTTTGTCGTTTATTTATTACTCTTTTATGTCTTTCCATTAATTTATTTAAATAATTAATCGTTGAATAACTCTTGAGTTGAGTTCGAGTAAAGACATTATTGGATGAAATAATTTGAGCCAAAATATGACAAATCGTTGAAAAGCTTTCATTGATTTTTAATGAAAAGCAATTATTTTTTCTGAACTCAGTTTTGGCCCAAACTTTTAATTCTTTTGATTTGAGTAAAAGATTTTTTGAGTCAAATTTATTAATTTGTTTATCTTCTGATTCTGTAATGAATTTTCGGTAATTCTTTGATATTCTTTGAATTTTATCATTTTTATCGACTTTTAATTGAATTGAATAGAAGTCATGCGTTTCGAAGCAAACATTGAGTAATGAAATACATATAAAACAAATGATTAGTTTAGAGAAAAACATTTTTATTAAAATTAAGTAATAAATCTTTGTATGAATTTGTCCTCAATTTGTCTCCAATTTATTTCAATATAATTATTAAACGCTTCGAAATAAGTTGAAAACTGTGCAAAACTCAACCGTTAGGCATAAGACTGTCTTTCGGTGAATAAGTATTCAATTAATTAATGTTTTGACACGAATTGAGATTAGAAAAAGTTTTGTTCACCAAATGTTGTATACAATTAACAGTAAATGTTATGAAACAATTTTGTAATAACTTGTGTTCAGTGATGGCCACAGGCTATGAATATACAAATTCCTATTAAGTTTGGCTCATTTTTATGTTAAAATTAATATAATCAAAATGTTCTTGCCACTATTATACAGATGATTCATCACATTCTTTTACTTCTTTCAATTTATTAATCTTTAAATATTAAAATAAGGGATTATTTGTTCGACAAATCAATCAAAAGTTGTTAAGAGTTTTAATTTTCATCTCTGACTTTGATTTAACTCAAGTGCTTTGTTTAACAAAAACGAATAATTTTGTATAAATAGAACCACTTTTATAACACTTATATAAGAATTTTTTGGTAAAATTAAGTAAATATATTAATCTATAAATGAGTTGACTATAATTAAATCCATTTATTGCTATAAATTTAACAAATTTTCAAAATAATTATTTCGAATAAAGTCTGGAATAATGAATGAAATAATGAATGAAATAGTGGTACCTACCTAGTAATACTCTCTTTAAATTACAAAAAAAAGGAATTGACCCACAATTAAAGAATTGTACCACTCTCTATCTCATGAGTCATGACTGACCATGGTATTTTTCAAATTATTTTTAAAATTGTTTAAAAGGTTTACTTTTACTAAAGGAGTAAATTAATGATAGATAAATAGATAAAAAGTTTCTAGGCTTTCAACCACTTAAGCAAGGATATATTTTAAACATGAGTTACACATTTTCTCTTTATTTTTAAATAAATATATGAAAATAAACTAAAAAGACGTGAATTTGAGAAATATTTGAACTTTTTTGGTTAATATTAAAACTAATATTATTGAAATTATTAGTCAAATAAAACTGCGGCTTAAATTAGGCAAGGGTAGTTTGAAAAATCTGGTTCCATTTAGTTTATATTATAATAATATATTGTAGTTTAATTCTTGACTTTGCATAACAATTATGCAATTAATTAATTATAATAGAAAATGTAAATTCATTTCTACTAAATCAAGCATGCTGATTTTTGTCCCAAAAGTTGGAAATATTGACTTCCCGCTAAAATCCCGTTATCTATCTCGATCCTATTCCGACTGATATTTTAATAACAGTTAAGTGCTAATATTACCATTCCAGTTCCTATCGGGAAAATTCGGGATCTGATCCTGAAGGAATCGGGATCCCGGTTTTGGAAACTAATGTTGACTATAGTAATATGAGGGCTAACAATGTGTACCCATTAATGGTTTTAAGTTAACGGGGAAAATGTCAATATTTTACCAAAAAATATGCAAAAATGACTAAAAATTGAAATTAGATTTTAAACTATATGTTTACCAATGATTTGTATGACTCTTCATATTTTCAACAAAACCTAGATAATAACAAATACATGCTAGATGCCATTATTTCCTATGAAATTCTAGTGACATTTATTTTATTATTGCTTTTCAGAGGAAATCATCAAAAATAATTTTTGTTATACATTTATTGTTATAAGTTATAACATAAAATTTTATACATAAAATAGGACCTGAATCAAATTTTGTTGTTGTGATAAAACCATTATTTACATCTTTTTATTTATATATAGTTTTTTTTACTTAGATGATAATTTATAAATTATAATACCATCGCGGAGTTCAACTACAATATAAAGTTTATTTTGTAGTTTATAAAGTATATATCGATTGGTTTATAATAATAAAATTTATAATTTATAAACTAAACAATGCTAGAATTTTTAAATTGTCCTTAACTGATCTAAAAATTTAAAACTGCTTATACAGTCTACTTCCAATATAACCAGATTTGTAGTGCTGTTAAAATTGTCTGCTTATATCAAAAGCTTAAAAAAACAAACGAAAAATACAGTCAAAATCAAAACATGGGGGAATAATTCCATTGAAAATTTTTTGGCTTATTTTACGAAATTTATTATATCTCAAAAAATATAATGAATATTTT